>JACJUY010006118.1:32374-73212 GCA_014220935.1 Platorchestia sp. MABIK | reverse complement strand
GCAGCAATAATCTTTATTTCTCAAAAATTCTCAGAATTCTGGATTCCTATGGGGGACGCTGTCCTTAAAGCATTAATTACTAGTACGCTTTCTCTCATTTTCAAATGCATTCATTCATTAATTGTATTGAGTGGTGAACTTGCAGCTGTATTGTATTACTAGAGGTGTTGCTAATCTGTTAATTTTGTAGATGGCTTTTTTGCATAGTAATTTTCTTGTTTGCTGCAGGTCAGGCACGAAGCTGCGTGGCTTGTCCAGCCGCCACAGCAGCCTGCAGGTCCTCATAGGACAACTTGGGGACATGCGCACCACGTGCAAAAGCTTCATCAGTGCACAGCAAACTGCTGCTGATGACTTGTCTAGATGGACTAATGACTCTGATAACCGGGCTATGCAGGATATCTGTGCTTACCTTGCTGAGCTCTCATTATTGTGGTCGGAGGTGCAAAAGGAATTTGCAGGTGTGTGGGATGCTATTCTTCATGTTCAAAATATGTTGTGGAATGAGTTCACTAGTTTTTACTTCTCCTATTTTGTCAGGTTTAATAGAATAAATAATAAGGTTGCATTGTTTCAAAATTGTTCGTGAATTGTTAGAGTAATGGTGAGGTGGTTTTGACATTAATTTGGAGAAAATTTTGTGTAAAGGCTCACACATACAATCTTGACCATAGTAGGTATGGACTTTTTGCATCAGTGCCAAATTGAAGGATGCATAGCTGTACTTTGATCAAAGAAATTTCTGTGCTAGATCGCCTGAGAGAATACCGGACTCAATTTGAGTTAATCTTGGAGGGAGAGCGCCACGTGGACCAATCACGAGAGCTGTACAGCATACGTGAGCAGCGCGAGATGAAGTGCCGAAAGGAGCTAGCCAAGTGTGCTGGTAGAGATGCTGGAGAGGAGGTGAAACTCATGGAGGAGAGGGTGGTACAAGCAGAGAAGGGTAAAGATCTGGCCTATTTGGAAGGTAAGATGTAACTCATTCATCTACCAGTTCTATTTTGTATTATGCATGGAAATAACTTTTCAAGCACTTTTGTTATATTCTTTGCTGAAATTTCTGTATGTGAAAACATTTATTTCAATTCTCAATGCAATGACAAAAATTCTCATACCTGGCTTCTCATTAGTTGTGGACAGGATCAAAGAGAATGAGACAGTAAAGCTGATCAGATTCCGTGAGGGCCTCCGGAAGATGAGCGCTTCTTACATCACGCTAGGCCAGCACTGCCAGGCAATATTTACTGCGTACAACTCAGTAGCTTGCACTCTGCCTGATGTTCACGATAAAGATATCCAGGATGTGCGTTACACTGGTAAGTACCATATTCACTTGAACAGTTCCATTTGAAGTTCAGGTGCCCTGGCATATTGCATAATATGTGTAGCATTGTTTTGTATAATTTCCTTTCAAAATGCTAGAAATTTTTTATTGCAAGGTTTACCTTCAGTAACAGCAACAGATGGAAAAAACCCAGTAGTATGGTTTGTCTCTAAATAGCTGCAATTCCCTGAATAATGAACCATAGTTGTCTTATCTGAAAAAATTTAGCCTTTAACACGTTCACTACATTTTTGCGGTTGATACATTTGCTTCGGTTAGGTTGGGGGAAGCAGAATAATTGAAAAGTCATCTTTACTACTTAATTAAATTTTTACCCTTTCTAATAAGCAGGGAAATTATAATTTTACAAAAACATTTTAACTTTTATGCCATAGTTTAATTTAAATAAAGGTGGTGAAATCAATGAAATGGTAGCCTTTGTTACTGGCTTGTAAATGAAAAATTTAATAGGTAGTACACTGGTACATATATGTACCAATACCTAGCAAATGTGTTAACAGCTTATTCTCTTCCTATTCTTAAATCTTTCCTTTTCAAGGGCTGATAGTAGAGTCTTAGCTTGATCAGAGCCCAAAAAGAGCAATTTGTTCTTTAGATACCATACAATTGTATTCCTTGCAAGGCACAGTTTTCGTGCCTCATCAATGTGTGCAGGAGATAATGTTCATGGTAGGCTCAAGAGTTCGTGTTGCGTGCGACCCTAGTGGTGATGTCTCCCCTTAATTGTCAGTGAATGAGAGATATCCTTCTGCTTACGCTTATTTTAGCATTAGTTGTGGGTTTGGTAAAGCTGCTGTATTCCTTACTGCTTCAACAGTCGGCAGTTTGTTCTCTCGTGTTCAACTAGAGGTTCTAAAATTTCACTTTGTTGCAACATCTTCACTAATTTATTGTACACTTTAGTTTATTAAGTTGCTATCGAATTTTGCATTGCATTATCCCTCAAATGTTCCCTTACAGGGGGTAGAGAAGCTGCAGTTCACGTTCAAAGAGCCAAAGAAAAAGTCCTTGGACCTCAGAGTGACAGTCCACTGGCGGTATCGAGGTCTTCATCATTAAACGAAAAGCAGCGTGTGCAAATACCTGACGAAAATCGACCCGAGTTGCCTCCAAAGAAAGGTTCTGCCAAACAGAGCGAAGTATCGGAGAATGGCGCGAGTGGTGTGCAGTCGCACAACTCGGGAGTAACTCACCACGACCCTCCACCTTCCTACTCCTCTGTGGTGGAGGAGGACAACGCACAGCTCGAGGGGGCCTGCGGGTTTGCTCCGAGCACTCGCCCTCGTTATGGTAGTTCGGGTGTGCAAGAACAGCCTATCCAAATATCATACCCTCCTTATCTAAGTGCACGTACTAGAACTGCACAGTCTTCTCCCCCTGCTTCTGCTCCTGTATCATCACAGCCTTCTGTAACACAGCAAGAGGCTATCAATATTGATCATGCTAACCCATACAGAGGCTTGGCAAGATCTGTGTCTGACCGACGAAGTGTGGCGGACCTGCGAGGTTCTGTTCATCCTATTCTTCGCAGACACGAAAGCAGTGCTTCCTCGCGACCTTGTTCAACTTATGAAGACTACTCGCTCACCCGCAATGAAACTCAAATGTCGTCTGTTAGATTACGTAAGCTTCCGAAAAAGTTGAGCTTAAAAAGTCTAGGTCATGCTGCTGGAAATACGATCTCTGGATTTTTGGGTTTTAACACAAATCCTAACCCTCGATATGAGCCTGGAGCTTCAATAGACTCGGATGAGTACGAATCATATGACTTTTCTTCGAGTCATGAAAGCTCATCGCGTTCATCTGATGATATCTACAGAAAGACAAATTACGGAGATGTGCATAGCATTTTGCCTGAAGAAATGGGTCGTCCGGCCCTTCAAGAGACAACGACGCCTCCTGGTGAACGTGAACCTAAGCTTCCTTCAACTTCCAATGGATCTCAGGATCGGGAACGAAGCCGGGAAAAATCTCTCGCACTTTCAGCCAAATTTGCAGCATCTATCCCTTCTGCAGATATGTGTCGAGAAGACCTCTCATCTGAGCTTGGTGTATCTGTACCGATAGCCAGCGCTTCTGTTGCACCTGCCGTACGTGCTATTGCCGCGCCACCAGGTAGTTCCTCTAAGAAAAAAAAATCCTCCCGTTCTCAAAAGAAGAAAAGTTCTCAAGACGAGTTGATCGGCAGTGATGCATCGTCTCGGATTGATCCTCTTGAGGAAGTGAACAAGTTAGATTTTCAATCTGGGCATGAGCTTGCTGATGAAAATGGGAAACTGAGCTACAAAGTGAACATCCTTGACCAAAATCTGATCGACTTGAATGTTAGTAACGATAATAATGTGACTGCTGAGCTTGAAAACTACAACAAGAAAAACCTGAAAGAATCTGTGTCGTGCAATAATAATCCCTTCAAGCAACATTCTTCGTGTGACCCTCTCATTCAGAACATTTCCATAAATTTTGGAGTTAATGAATTGAGTTCAACCGAGCTGCAAACTCAAAAATCAAGTTCTAGTCCTACAATCAATGTGGACCTTGGCACAAATTCTACTGCTTGCTTAGCCCCGCAGTTGTCCGAAGTGCCGGATGCGGTCACTGCAGAACACGGAGTCTCCCTGAACGGCGATCTTGCGTCACTCGCCAAGACGCGATCACAGAGGCGCAAAAATCCTTTCTACGAGCCCAGCAACTCTGAGAGTGACACCGACACCAGCAGCAGCGCCGCCTGGCAGCGCTGATGTCTGCATCTCGCAGTTGTGATGACGTGTTCCTTTCTTGAAGAAGGGCCAGATATGATGAACATCCTTGATGCAGTAGCATAAAAGAAGCTTCTTATTCACTCGTAATTAGGCTCTGAAATATCACAAGTTAATAAAATAACTTTGCAGGCATTTTTAAGGGCAACACACTCGTAATACTACAAACTCACCAAAATGGAATTTGAGGAACATGTCGGAACTTTTGAATCGCGTCTTTTAAAAGTTTATGCTTGCTCATTAAGTTTGATTGACTTAAGTGGCAGGCTTGTGAGCTATGCAGTATGTATAGAAATCAGAAAGACGTCAATTATCCAGGGTAATTTAGTTAACGAATGAGACCTACTCCAATGAACATTAAGATTTCATATGACTGAAACGCTTAGATTTTAATTTAACATACATGTCTACAAAAATAACAAATCCATTGAAGGTTTTAAGTAACAAACATTGTCGAGATCTAATATATTTTGAAAACAAATCGCAAATTTAGGCGTGCTGCAGTCCGACTGGAATGACGTTTTCAGCATGTTTCTGATGGTTTAAAATGCGTGCTTTTAAAGAGAAAGTATTTAACTGCCAAATAATTGTACTGCCTTCCAGTTTTATCATCTTAAACGTCGAATTTCACAGTCGATACTGCTTAATATGCTTTATTTTAACATACGAATCTCTTTCAGCATCGCTGAATCTCAATACCGCGTTTTAAACATGACTGCTAATTTTTTATATAGTTACTAAGTGTGTGTTTTACATCCTTCCCTGATTGAACGCAGACATTTTACTAAGTTAGCCTCCAAGTGGCTCAGGTTTGTCAGGTAGCATTCATTCTTTCATTTACAAGGCGTGCTATTTCAGGAGGCTGTGTTTTTGGTAATTGCAGCTCAGAGGCCAGAGAGGGTGAAATCTCTTTGAGCCACTCGTGCATGGTTCTTTCCTTCAGGTTTTGACTGTTGCTTTGTGGACCTTGTTGCTTTCGTGTGCTTACATGGCCCTCAGCGTTGGCCAGGATTGGGAAGAGTGAACTGACTGTGTAGGGTTACTTTTTCCTGCAGTTTGGGGAGCCTTGACTATCAATAAATCACATTTTCTTTCCAAATACGTCACTCATTATTGTAGCTTTGTCGTCCATCTGTGGGATAAAAAAGGATGACCGCATATGAAGTTTCTCTGCAATTGAACTGGTAGTCGATTTAATATCTCTTAACGTCGCGGTTATCCCAGTTGAAGTTTTTTTTTATTGAAAATGGCCAAAATGATTTTCCACTGACCTCCACTCATCAGCTTAGGTAAGGTGTCCCTTGCTGTGTATCCTTATACTATTCAGGTGCTACAAGAGTTGTATATGCTCTAAAAATTTTGTTTCAGCTTTTTGTGTACTGTTGCTCTCAGACAATACTGTAAAATACCCTAACTTGAATGACTTGTGTGAGCGAGTCTGTTCTTGGTTGTTCCGGGCATATGGGCACCTTTTGTTTTCGTCGCGTACAATGGCGCCAATACTGTGTTCCAACGTCACAATTCCGTTGGCTTTTGCTCTTGTTGGAATTAGCGCTCCCAAGGGGAATATGCGAGGTTCCTAGCTGAAGGTTAGGTAGGCCTTCCTTTTGTTTAAAAATAGTAGGTGTTTTTGTTTTTTACGGAGCTATTTTTCATTGTTGTCCTGTTTTTCAGCGCCGACTTTCTTTCTTCAACTGTTAGCTGGCTTCATAAACATCTTTCTCAACGTACTGTTTCTATGCACCTTGTGCATAGATTCTGCGTTTCTTCAACTCCATTCTTAATGGTGCCTTCTTCTTTCCTCTGTTTGGAACGCCTTAGTTGCTATTATCTAATCTAATGTTACTGACATCTAACCAAATCTTTTCTTCCTCTTGTGTTCTTCCATTTTTTCAGTTTTAGAAGACTTTCGTGTGCACGAGCGCCATCATTCATTTGATTGTCCCTACTTTCTACGAAGCAAGTACGGGTAAACTTTGCTGCTCCCTAGGGCCCGCCAATTTTAGGCTCTAATTTGTTCAACTATTTTTACTCGTTTAAGGAATTGGTGCCAATTGCAGGATTACGATGAGTGTATTTTTTTGTGTGTTTGATTGTTTTTCGTTTCAGCTCGTTGCACTGTATGAGGCTTGGTAAAGTGTGGCGTAAGCTGAGACTAATGCAGTATGTTCTCTTTGATTACGGGTCAGGTGTTGCACCCGATTCTCTGTATTCAGCAAGTTGCATCGTTGAATATTGACCGCCGCTAGAGGTGATGACGGTGCACTCGGAATGAAACTTTACGTTCTCCTGTTCTGCAACGTTCATAGCCGCTAACTCCACGCTCTCCTGCCTTATGAACCTGTAGTTGTTCAGCGGCGTTTGTTGCAGCTAAGAAATCGTCCTTGAAATGCATTGTATGCAGTTCATGTTTTGTGCTTGCTTTCAATCATAAGCTTTAAATACATAATGACATGTAAGATTATTTTAACGGCGCATTAATTACTAGTCACAGTTTGTCTTCATATTAACCAATTTACATCCCTGCCGTACATCAATGTATATGCTCTTAATTTCTGTACCTTGTATCTTCAAATTTGGTCCCTGAATCACCCTCTTCTAGACAAGAATCATCATGAAAGGTCACTTGATTTTTATTTGTGTCTGTTGTCTACCGTATTTATCGCTATCTTTAATTTTCTTAGTGAAGCAAAGAATCTTACAAAGAGAGGATACCTCGCCATGTATAGCCTGCACCCGAACTTGTAACCTAATTATTTTGCTATAGTTTTAATTGTTTTACGTTTGTGCACGAGTATAGTGGTTTATATCCGTTATTGTACGATATGTACGTTACTGCGATAGAAATAAACATCCACATGGTATGAAATTATAACATGTATACCAATACATGAAATACGTCATGTGACTCATTCAGATATCACATGCTTTGTACGTGAGGGTAGCCAAAAAGAACCGAACTAATGTTGTGGTGGGCGGAGTAGTTTTAGAACAGTGTTCCTTCCCCTAGAGCGATAAAGCTACCATTTCCGAGTCAGCGAGACGAGCTTCGTTGCTGAAGAAGGTTCATTGCAGTTTGTGTAAATTTTCCAGTGTCAGTTGTTCTGTGTGTCCGTGGTTTTCGCATTAGCGGTTTCTCGTGAACACCCCACGCCCGTTAAGTTTTTCCTTTTGCTCTCGTCAGGGGGATACAACTATTGTATTTATGGGAAGTAGCGCTCCCAGGGGAATTATGTGTGGGCCCGAGCTAAGGGTTAGATAGGCCTCCTTTTTGTTCAAATAGAATAGATTATTGTTTTGTTACGGACCATCTTTTTTCGGTTCACTGCTGTCCTGTTTTTCAGCACCTACTACTATCTTCAACTTTTTCTTCTTTCATGAACTTCTTTCTAAGCTTACTGTTTCTATGCACCTTGTGGATAGATTTCGCGTTCCCTCAACTCCATACTAAATGGTGCCTTCATCCTTCCTCTCTTGGAACATCTTTGTCGTGGTAAAGGGAGGCTAAAACTTTCTTATACAATAATAGTAATAATTTCCTTTTTGCTCGAATTAACTCGTCCAGAAACTCTTGGAGTAGGACTGTTGAACAAACCCATAATGATACTATTAGAAAACTCCAGTGTTAAAGGATTTTTTCCGTCTAAAAAGAAATGGAATATCACGTGATGGCAAATCTCGCTGATGCCGTCCTTCCACGGCTCGAACCGATAAAAATGTGAAAAAATTCACAGCTCCACAACATCTTCAATGATCCGTTATCGATCCTGGAAGATCGACGACGGATCATTAAAGATGTGGAGCTGTCTAATGTGATGTAGAGATCAGTTGAAGCGAATTTAAAAGGAAAATTTGAGGGCGGATAGTGTACCTGCCAAATTAGTACTTGGACTGCTGTCCAAAAGCAGGGATGTATGGAAGCATGTTCTGCTTTGAAAGAAAGTTCCAAAATAGTCCTCCCTATAAGTATCAGAGGAGGAAGTGCTCTGAAAGGAAGTGAAATTTTGTCCTGTTTCTTTCTGCTACTCCGACGTACACGTCAGTGGAGCTGCTGTATGTCAGTGTCGTCGAAAATACTGTGAACTTCCAAAAAATGTACGGGAAAACATAAAAGACAAAGGATTTTCCCTTTTTGTTTCTTCATGTTAATGATGATACTCCAAAAGTTTCTCTTGCTGAAATTCAGTGGTTTAGGTCTCCTCGGAAAATCTGAATTCTGTGATGCTAATTTTCTGTGAGTTTAGTGATCTTGAACTGCTAATTTATTATTGCAGTTTGTTGTATATAGGAGTCAATATTAGATTGCGAGATGTTTAGTTGTAGTGTCATTGGAATGATAGGATTACGCAGTAGGTGAGAGTGAAGAGATGTGCATCAGCACTCGGTGTGCAAAACCTTCTTGGTCTTCCAGGAATGCTGGATGTCTCTCTACGTTCGGCAGTGATGAAACGCTTTTTTAACAAATGCTCAATTGTGTGCCTATGCTTAGTCTAGCTGAAAAATAAGGGTACTATTTTATTGCCGTAAATCGTATTCTTATTTTAGTGGCCTCTGGTCGCGCAAGTTCTTATGTTAGTGTATGCGACCATTATGAAATTTTGTTCGGCTGTCTATTAATTGGATTTCTAAAGCTACTCTGTAAATCATCCAATATCAATTGATACAATATTTAAATATTTGAAGGTCATTTATAGGAGTAGTGTAACCTTGAGACAATTTAAAATTATGTGTAGAAGTTAAATTTGGTTTGTTTCATAATTCTGCTAATACTGGTTCATTTGCCTAATGTAATAATAATGATTCTAATTTATTGTTAACGATTGTCTTGGAACGCTGTTTCAGTTCCTTGGCAGCACACCTTTTGTTTGCTTACTAACATGTCGAGATTTGTGTTTAGCTCTAATTTGTAACTTACTCTGGTCATTAACATCCAGAAAACGTGCCTTTAACTGTGTCGCCCTTAATGTCATAGTCAGGCTTCATAAATAAATGGTTACCCATTTTTTATTGAGAAATAATTAGTCGGGTATTTGTATACTCCCCTAACTACATCAGACCCAAGAAATTTCCAGCTCAAACTGTATTTTATACGAACCGTAAGTTCACTGCCGATTCAGTTTCCGCGCTATAATCGGGCATTTGAGTATATTAAAGGATTTATTCAAACAATGAAGATATTTTCAAGGTAATTGCTGTATGTAAAAAAGCGCTACTGCCAAGCAAGCAAGCGACGCAGAATTTAGGTTCATTTTCATACGATGGGGTTCCACCTCAGTCGCGATTATATTAACGGATTTGAGAACAGCACATGTTGTCTTGATTTTTTTTCTCTCCACGCTAAATTCCTCACGTCAACGGACACGTTTCACACAACAACCGAGGTAAATCACATGCTAAATTTTTGGTTATTGTGCTCTAATTGCAACATCTAAATCTTTTGAACGTCACACATTTCGAACAATGTTTTTCCCGTAGAGAGCTAACAACCTATCTGCCGTCACAAAATGAACCAATCTACTGTGGCACTCGAGGATAATTAGTCCGTCAGGATAATTCAAATAGATTTCGTTCAACTCCACCTCACTCCAGTTTTTACGCCCACCAACCTTCCCTAATTATGCGGAACACGTTCCATACTGGAGTAAAACATTTATCGATTCACTAGTAAACGGAAAATCATCGAAAATTGAAATCAAGACTTAATTATCCTAAAGTAATGATAAGCTCTGTTAACAACAACGTCGGACGAAGACTATTTAGTTGTCTCTTTCGTCGTATTTCTACCAAAGTTGCTTTTCATAGTTACGAGATGACACACTTGCAGAACGTTCCAGTAGTATTTTCCTTCTTCTACTGCTTACTACGCACATTCATTTTTCACATCAATTGTCTTTGTAAGGCTAAGGTGTTCTCACGCATGGGTCAAGTAGCAGTGGAAACAAAGTACGTCTGCCTGCGCTACGGCGGCTCATGCGACATCAGAGCAAGTCTTCGCACATTCAAACAAAACTCACTAAATGACCACACAAAGTACTATATGGGTATCGGCGGGTAATAACCAATATCAATAAAAAAAAAAGTCTGAACAATCACAACGTGAGGGTATCACCTATAAAGCTTCATATATAAAGGTATCATCCGCTCACTCTGATCAAAATAGTTGGGACCCCGCCCTCTTTTTGGCTGAGGCCCTTACCCATGCTATCGAGTTTCTGGAAACAAATTATAAATTCTGAGGCATCAAATAGTACACATGAACACCATACATCCAATTGGTACAAGTAATTTTGTTATAGTAAAACATCGAACGATTGATGTCTTAATTAATGTTGGGTTAACCGAGACGCGTTTATTCAACACTTTGCGACGCGAGCCACCGGTGGTCACGGAAGGTACTTTCAGCCGCTGACACATGTGTATTCACTAACTCAATTTTCATAAATACTCAATTAAATTATTATTATTTAAGAAAGATTTAGCCTCCCTTAACCACGACAAAGATGCTCGAAGAGAGGAAGGAGGAAGGCACCATTTAGTATGGAGTTGAGGGAACGCGGAATCTGTGCACAGAAACAGTAAGCTAAGAAAGAAGTTTAAGAAACAAGAAAAAGTTGAAGAAAGTTGTAGGTGCTGAAAAACAGGACAGCAATGAACCGAAAAAAATGGTCCGTAACAAAACCTATTCTATTTCACAAAAAGGAAGCCTACCCAACATTTAGCTCGGGCCCTCACATAGTCCTCCTGGGAGTGCTAATTCCCATAGATACAACAGTTGTATCCCCCTGAGGGAATATTCAATCAAAACTAAATGAACGCTCGATCCAGTTAATGTTTGCTATTTTCAGCATAACTTACCACAATAAACTTTAAAGTTTGAGTTGAATATTAAACTTCAGTTTTACCTGCCGTAGTCAAAGTATTAAAGCGGTTCATACGTGACACATAGAGAGAGGCAACACCTCAAACCAAACCATCTAATTAATGTCGAAAACAAATTCAGTAACTCACTTCGACTGTAAGCAGTCCACAGAAAAATCGTCCATCATTCGCATCAAGCAGGTCCCACGAAACATTCAACAGGATACCATGGCCTTCTTCCACACCAGAAAGCTACTTGGCCCTCAATCTCCAAAACGTTGCTGACCCCTGCTTTACAAAAAACGTTCTTTAGGCAGTGGTGCATCTACTTAACGTAGCTGGGAACACCCAAGAAGAATGATAAGTCTCAGAAATAGGTACCATTGGCATATAAATTATTTTCACGTCCGAAGAGCGCTTGGTCAAAAATTGTCACGTGATGTCTAGATCCAAGTGCTGATGAAATTAAGCTTTTTTGTATTCCTGCAAAACTCGCTTAGGGACTTATTAACTTCGGAAGTAACATGAGCAAATCTCAAATACAGTTCAACGGGTGGTAATGGTCAGCAGGAGCGAAGGCGCAGTCAAGAAACCTCACAAACTTCAGAATGCACAACTGGGAACTAAAAGGCATGTTTTTATACTACTAAGTAGAAATTCAATGAACACAAGCGCGTGATGAAGCGATCCTGTGCTGAGAATTCATGTAAAATCATGGCAAGAAGAATATCGGTATGTCTTTACATACAAAAAACGAGCAGTGCCAGCATAGCTTCGTTACATGTGCTTGCTTTTCCGAGAGGCAGCAATCATAGTTGCAAGAATTGCTTCCTCCCCCTAAACAAACATCCACAAGATAAAATTAAAATACTGCACCCAGAAGAAATGTTTAAAAAACGTGTTCCAAACTTAATTTTTTTCCAACATTTGAAACTCTTACTCGCACGAAACGAGGTTTTTAGATTATTTTATTACAGTACGAGATTATTTCCACGAAAATCGAAATTCAACAATGAGTCTTGAACTAGCACGGAAAACTGTTCTTCCATAAATTGGTTAATAACAAAGGGTTAAACTACAACACAAGTGGTACGTTGAACATATTGTTGCAAATTTAACAGTTCGCCTCCACGTCTTTACATTTTAAGTTGAAAACAGCTATTTCTTTGAGTGGAATATGGTTACGCAATAAATTAGGTCAAATATGAACAAGTGATGGGAATCTAAATGAATGTAAAATATTCAAGTGCTTACATGATAGGAAATACCGTAAGCATAAAATATTAAACAAAAGCGCGAGTTGAAAATATCATGAAGAAAGAAGCGGTCTTAAAGTTAATGGGTAGTCTAGTATAAAAACATTCCAAGTTCGTGAAGTTTCAAACACCTTGCGGAACGGATCATACAGCGCCACGTGTTCAACCAACTCGGTATGGTGCAGTCAAGAACGACAGCTTACATCGTGAAAATCAACATTCACAACTTGATTTCTCCGACTGTGACATGCAACGAACGGAAAGTTGACAATAGCACTCATACAGCGCGGAGTTAGCACAAAAACGAATTAAAATTAAACATGTAGCACTTGAACGCGCAATATTGCTAAGTGTGCTCTTATTAGGCAGAAATCCCAGTAAGTACATTGGCGCAAAACATCACCTCACTAAACCTCAAAACGGGAGCAAAAGAACAAAATAGGGACCTGTAGTACGTATAGTACAGTAGCACGAAGAGCACTCAACAAAGAGACCTACATCAGCCCCTGCTGAACAGCTCAGCGATTCCTTCTGTGGGCTCTCACGCGGGGCCTCCTGCTGGCACTGTTCGTACCTCCGCCACCTGGTCACACAAAAATGGAGAGTTAATGGTCATCCTGGGGCTAAAATTCAGTAAGCAAGATAGTGCAGTTTATCTCATATTCAAATCTAAAACACGAATAGTTCGTCATTTTTTTTTTTTCGAAGTCAGCATGTACATCAACTGCACAAGATATTTGTCAAGACGTTTTAGAAAGCTCCACGCTACAAAAATAAACGAAACAAAAGTACGCTCAACATTTAAGAAGTTTCTTTGATCAGGAAAAAGAGAAAGCATTAAAGAAAATAAACAATAAATTGAGTTTTCCATCAGAGATTCAGACAAATCATGCAGCATCAAATTTAAAGGCAATCAATTCGTTCAGTTTTAAGTTATTCAATCCAATTTAAATTCACAATTTAAAACTTCGTTGTTTTAATCTTGAAATCACCCACTAACTTGGAGCCTTCATTTAAAAAATGAGAAAATTTAATGAAAAAATTTCACTTATGGGTAAAAAATTCTAGTTTACCAAGAAAAACCATTTCTCAGAGAACAAGATTATTAGATTATTAGTTAGTTTAAGCCTCCCTATCCTCAACGAATGAGATCCAAAGAGAGGAAGAAAGAAGGCACCATTTAGTATGGAGTTGAGGGAACGCGGAATCTGTGCAGAAAGGGCATAGAAACAGTAAGATGAGAAAGAAGTTCATGAAACAAGATCAAAGTTGAAGAAGAAAGTAGTAGGTGCTGAAAAACAGGACAGCAGTGAACCGAAAAAAGATGGTCCGTAACAAAACAAAAACCTATGTTGTTTTAACAAAAAGAAAGCCTACCTAACCTTTAGCTCGGGCCCACACATAGTCCCCCTGGGAGCGCTAATTCCCATAGATACAATAGTTGTATCCCCTGAGGGGGCTCAGAGAACAAAAAAAAAACAAAAAAAACATTTCTCAGAACAAAAAAAAATACGTTCACTCATAACACTGGAGCTTTTCCAATCCGGAAAAAATAAAGACAACCGAGGGATTAAACTTACGCTATAGGGTTATGTCTCGGCGCCTGAACATCATATTGTTAGCATGCGACAGAAGGGTAACGGCTTTGAATTTTAAAGTAATCGCCATGTTATCAAAACTCACGCAATAACTGAATTCTCTTTGGTTACTATAATAAGTACAGCCAAGCAGTTATTTAGGTGGTACATCATTTCACTAATATGTAAATTGCATAACTTGTGAATCATTCTAATAACATTTATACATGATTGCGGTACTAGAATATTCTAAAAACATGCACAAACAAATTTAGTCCATGTTTACCAACTATGAGAGCTACTTTTTTCTTTTCATACCTCCGTAGGGTTATTCGAGTAGAATAATGACACATTTGTAGAAAGTAACTTTTTTTACATAATTGCCGTGGGGAAAAAGGCATTTGTTGCAATGGTGGACGAGTTACCCAATGTCCTCTTCATAGAACATGTTAAAATGCTGCTTCTATGAGATTTTCATTGCTGGGAAAGCGATTTCCTCTTGAAAAATGTGAAAATTAATCGGCACCTGGTCTGGGTTGCATGGCGGATGCTCGAAAACCACTCAATTGAATTGGGTAAGAAGTTCTCTCTGATCAAGAGAGCACCATGAGGTCGTGCAGCGTCATGAATCAAAACAGCACACCTCTTAGTTTGTCCTGAACAATGCTTCTTTCACAATAAATGACGCTCTCCAAGACGCCGTTTCAACCCATCTTAAAACTTTATCATTAACGTTCTTTGAAGAAAAATGTGAGAAAACTTGCCCACTGGAACGACCAATGTCTCAATCTCTCCGACGATTGGGTAAGAAAGTTATTTCGACTTGGCTAAACTTCTGGACATAAAACTATTTTGTTTCTCAAAAGTGTCTCTATTCTAGGACTCTCCAGAGGTTGAAACTACATATAGCCCTCGTATGAACATGCATTCGTGAATGCAGTACTTTAACTCTATACGGCGAAAAACATATATTAAAGCAATAGATATATTTATAGCAAGGTTGAACCAGTATCACTCATTAAAAACTACACACGCTGCGTTAGGACCGACAGAAACATAAGTCATGCAAACAAGCCCCTAACTGAGAAACAAAATTCATGCAATGCATGTATTAGAATGGATTCTGAAGTGTTCCTAATGCTGATATTAATGTTAACAAGTTCAACTTTATTTGAAATGAGCCGTCGCTGCGGCATCATGTGACAGCAATTGTCTCCATTAAATTCAGTCAGATAAATAGCATCTTGTAACAAGAACACTCTCGTCTGACAAACAGCATCTTTCATCAGGAACACATGAGAAGAAATATTGAGGCGTAGCATGAATTCTTTTACTTCATCTCAGAGAAAAGCGAACTTTAATTTCCAATAAATGACCGAGTGTATAATTAGTGCGTAACTAAGAGGAAACTTGAGCTAGAAAAGGTTAAACATTTGTAAGGCAAAATAGAAGGTATTCAAGATATCGAAACTATGGCAGGACACACTCAAAACGGTTAAAAAACGTGGAAAAATAAGCTTATTGCTCATTTGCTCGTTTAAATTGAAGGGTTGACAAGCGTGAATAAAAGAAAGGCGCAAACAGGAAGAAAATATAAAGTCCTACATTCATAATCAAGGAGATGATTGACACCTGAATTTTAAAAATCCCCCGCAGGCGCAAATCGCCAGGAAATAGAATGGAAAACGCACTGAGTAGATTCTTAAGAGATACATACTGTGAAGCTTTTTTAATGTTTAAAATAAAAGACAAACAAATAGTCTTATAATACACATGCTGATGTCAGGCATAAAGTAGAAAACAATTGTTCAAAAACTAGCAAGCAATTAAGCCAAATTGAAGCCTGTGCTCCATTTAAAAAAATTTGAGACTAATCCATCTGCGGCATAATGTCCGTTTAATGTACATCTTCAAATAAATCTGTTGAGGAAATTCGATCTAAATTCTACAAGATCGTAATAAGAAACCGTCTTCAAAAGGCCTACAAAACCAAAACAGAGATGAACATTATTTAAACGGAAACAGCGAGTTGAAAGAAGCAGGAAATGATGCAGTAGCATTAAATTCAAAAGTGAGTATGCAGATCAACATGGACACAAGACAGATAAGCGACTCGAGAAGCAGCTGTGGTAGCACAGCTCAAGTACGAGGGGTAACCTAGAGTGAGAAGCACTGTGGGGAAATGCATTACCACAGACACATTTTTGACCGAGTTACACCGCCTGTTGCGAAAATTGACCTCAACGCGCTTACATGAAAGCATCATAGCCACCAATCTTTCATGATATTTGGTAGCGTATCTCAGTCAAAAACGCGCGGCAAAAATCACTCATCTTGTAAGATGACGAATGTAAGGCAAACCTGAATGCGAGATGATGAATAGTAGGCAAACGTGCAGTAAACCACACATTATGAAAAGGGAGGGACAAAGAGGTGAAGAAGGCAAACTCACCCACGCTGAAAAGGTTGGGCGACTCCTGACCGGCACCCATGGGGCTTCCTAGCGCATAGTGACCTGACCGATGGTAGACGCGCTGTCACTACATGCTCTAACTAGCGATATTTGCCACGTTTCGTACACAGAGTGGCCCAAAAACTGGTCATTACCTTACGTATTGATTAATGATCATAGATTAGTTTTAGCCTCCCTTTACCACAACGATGTTCAAAGAGAGGAAGGATGAAGGCACCATTTAGTATGGAGTTAAGGGAATGAGAAATCTATGCACAATGTGAGTTCGGGCACAGGATCCCGCGCGCAGAGAAACAGGAAGTTAAGAAGGAAGGTTATGAAACAAGATAAAAGTTGAAGAAGACAGTCAGAGGTGCTGAAAAACAGAGCAGTAGTGAACCGAAAAAAGATGACCCTTAACAGAACAAAAAACGTTTCATTTCAGCAAAAAAGAAGGCCTACCTAACTCTCAGCTCGAGCCCTCACACAGTTTTCCCCCTGGGAATGCAAATGCCCATAGCTACAATAGTTGTATCCCCCTGAGGGGTTACCTTACGTATTTACGTTGTGAAGTATTTGCCATGGAGTTTTCTGCTGCAATTTCTTGACAGACACACTGTCCCCACATACTCTCACTAGCGACACATAGTACGTTTCTTATGTAAGGTATTGACTTACACGTGAATATTCATGTTACAAAATAAGAGCTAGAAGCTTCCGAGGCATGATCCCTCACTTACAAGTTTTTGGATATCACATTGTGCAAGTGATGAATACCAATGGTCTCCTTCAACAATGAGGGTATGAGACTAATTTACATAATGGTGAAACATTAACAAAAAGGATAAAGAGGACCAATGTCACCATGAACTTTCTGCTAGCAACAAAATTAGGTTAGATTTTAGAGTGAGCCTTCCTAACCGCAACAAAGACGTTCCTAAGAGAGGAAGGCACCATTTAGTATGGAGGTAAAGAAATGCAGAATTTATACACAAGGTGCATGGAAACAGTAAGTTGAGAAAGAACTTAATGAAATATGATAAAATTTAAGAAGAAAGTAATAAGAGCTGAAAAACAGGACAGAAGTAAACAGAAAAAAAGGACCATAACAAAATATAAAACCTATTCTATTAGAACATAACGAAGACCTACCTAACCTTAAGCTCGGGAGCTCACATACTTCCCCCCTGGGAGTGCTAATTCCCATAGATACAATAGTTATATTCCCCTGAGGAGGGCTCTGCTAGAAACAAAGGTTTCAGACTTCATGTGTGTTCATTTTCGGTGTTGTGAAAAATCGAATAAAAATCATAACATTTGAATGCGTTGAAGAAAATTAATACAGCGAATGTAGTTAAAACCTACAAAATGAAAACAAAATTAGACCGGAGAAATTAGCATCAAGAAACAATCCTATGGCACACGTGAAGAAAACCCCCTGCCGCCTGTGCTGGAAACCCCTGGAAACTATTGAGGGCAGCGATGCAAGTGTAAGACTGCTAGCAGCTGTCACACGTAAGTTCAAATGTAATGACTGGATTCGGATTTATCAGAACACTGAAAATGGGCACACGTGAAGTCTAAAATGTATATTTTTTAGTAGAATGTTTATAGTATCACTGGTTTCTCTTCCTTTCTCAAAGTTTATTTCCAATAAATCAACCAATGACATGCATTAAACAAAAGATTCCATGTGGAGTGTGCAAGTAGACTATTCATTCAATTTTAGAACAAGAAAATAGAAAAAGAAAACATTTGTATCAGAACAAGTTTCCAAATTTGCCTACATTTCTGAGATCTTATTGCTCAATGATTCCAGGCAAAAGCCGCAGTTCAACATTTCCTTGAGAGTTTTTTTAGGAATGAAGTAGCGCGCGCTACATGTCGCCTTCTGAAACCTGTAAGGACCAATACAACAGCTCGCAGCGATGCATCCTGTAGTCAAGTATAACGAAAACTGTTGGGCCCCGAGAACAAAGTCCATTTAAGAGTCACAGAAATTCCTTGCATTCTGAGAAAACGAATGGAAAAGAAGCAACTGGAATTCGACATCTTTGGGAAAAATTAGATTTGAGAAGACGCTGTTCTTTCTCATGACAAGACGAGCCGTCAGATCTGGTGTCAGCTCTGCATGGCGATGAACGAGCAAGCTAATCTTTATCAAGTGAAGACATAGATTCACATGACCAAATAAAAGGGATTCATTGTCATGGCGAAACACAGATTGCCAGTGGAAAATTTAGATTCAATATCAAGCTTTCTAAAATCTAAATTGAAACGAATTTTCAGAAAATAGCAACGACGGTAGCATCTGTACTACTGCCAATAGAACATTGCACGAACACAAAATGTTTTCAAACATCATTTCAGTTGTTTTATTCGATTTTATCGATAGCGTGAATGCACTAAAATGCTGTACAATATCCACAATTACGAAGTTTTTAGTTCGAATTGAAGAAATTAAAAAATTTCCAAAAATTTCATCATTGTTATCGTATATTGAAATTTGTTTTATCTACCCGCTGTATCCAATCGGAGAAAGCTTCCATCACAGAAGAAAGTATTACATCAACGAAGAAAAATTAAATGAACATAAAGTAGACACAAGGCCAGAAAGCCGGCTGCACAAAACGCCGGTCTCCTCGAAGAGCGAGAGAAATCATCAGTAGCAGCAACAAATTACACAACCCACCAGACCTACATCTCTGCACAAACTGTAAGGTCACCCACTCACCAGCAGGCGTTGATCGTTGATTACTATCATTGACTTTCATACTGAGAAACTAAGATTTCAAGTGGCGCCAATTAATGTGAACTTTGAGGAATTTAAAACCCATTTTGAGGAGCGTAACTTCTATCTAGAGGTCATTCATTTTCACATTGCGGAACTAGAATTTCACTTGATTTTCACTTGGAAGAAACTGATTTTCAATTAGAGGAAACAGGCCCAGATACGGCACAGAATCCTGAGCAGGTGAGCATAGGAACACAACTCTGACACCGAGGTGTAAATAGTTGACTAGTCTCGCCTCCACGCGCCGCATCTTATCATCCCACACGCCATAACGGCAGTGAAGATGAGGCTCGTTACTGCCCAACTTACCTCTATTACAGAGAGTGATAACTCCGGTGATTTCACAAGTACCATCAAGTCACCATCGCGAATAAAAACCGTTTGTCATGAATACAATTCTGATCAAATTTCTAAGGACCGGATAGATGCAATGTTACAGTCATATGGACTCATGTTTCATAATACGCAAAATACTGAGAAAAACCCAAATACAGAGAAAGTGTAGCAAAACCAAACCCACATTACTTCATACAAGATGCATTTCAATGCGTTCTACCATAAACCTGTCAGTTCGTTAGATGAGCTACACATTCACGAATAGAGAAAATACCAAGGTAAACTACATTAAAAGTAAAACAGAAGTTGACCACACTACATATAAGTGTTACACAAGGAAATTTATTTACCCCAACAACTAATGAAATATGCGTCAACTCACCAGCGCTGAAGGCGTTAGGCTGCTGCTGCTGCTGCTGCTGAGGAGTTGCTGCGGAAGTGGAAAACTGGAACATGCCAGGCTGGCTTGCGGCAGGAGCACCAAACGAAGGAGCAGGGGATCCGAACGACGGAACACTGGGCGCAGCTGCTCCAAAAGACGGAGTTGATCCAGTTGCTGACCCAAAAGATGGCAAGGCATTACTCGACCCAAAGCTGGGCGTAGCATTCGAGGAGCTTGACCCAAAACTAGGAGTTGGATTTGAAACAGCTGATCCGAAGCTAGGAGGATTTGAAGCAACACTTCCAAAACTAGGAGGTGCATTTGAAGTAGCAGATCCGAAGCTCGGAGGTGGATTTGAAGCAGATGACCCAAAGCTAGGGGCAGGGTTGGATGAAATAGATCCGAAGGATGGTGTAAGACTTGCCGCCGCAGGTGCACCAAATGCCGACGTCGTGGCAACTGAACCACTGCCAAATTGAACCGCTGATCCCGAGGCAGCTCCAAAGGTTGAACTGCTTTTGTTGCCCCCAAAAGTAAAAGCTGCATTACCCGAGTTAACATTAGACGAGTTCCCAAATTGGAAAGGAGCCGCTCCTGCAGAAGGCGCAGCTGCCTTGTCCCCCGTGGCAGAAGCAGGCTGCCCAAATGCTGAGGAACCAAACGAAGGTGTGGTACTGGCAGTTTTGTTAAACAGACCTGTAGAAGATGAAGATGCCGCCTGACCAAACAAATTGGTAGGGTTGGAACTTGTTGCGGGAGTAGTTTGCCCAAACAGGCTAGTTGATCCACCCGACACGACACTAGAGCTGCCAAACGTAACAGTCTTTGATTTTTCACCTGAAGTATTTTTTCCCGTATCTGACGGAGCACTGCTCTTGATGCCTGAGAAGAGATTGCTTGCAGTTCCCAATGCACCAAATGCTGCGGCTGCTGGTTTATCAGTGGAGGATGCAGCAGGATTTGCAGAGATAGAGCCAAATACAGGAGCCGGAGAGGCAGTTGCTCCGAACTGAAGAGTAGCTCCGGCGGTTGAGGAGGGAGTTCCAGCACCAAAACCTCCCCCAGCAACAGGAATAGCAGTTCCAAATCCAGACGCAGAAGTAGTCAATGCGCTGGATGCTCCAAATGAAAACAACGAAGAAGTTGTAGGTTTTGAAGCACTAGCTGATTCTGAAGTGACAGTTGCGCTCTTTCCAAAGGTGAACGGAGAAGTAGATGAAGAACTAGTAGAGGACGACACCGCAGTGCTTGAAGTTGCAGAACCAAAACTGAATGGTGAAGAGCTTCCAGCAGCAAGAGCACTGGAATTATCCTTTGCTGCAAAAGAGAAGCTAGCACTTGTAGAGCTGTTGTTAGTTTGCTCACTTGAACCAGCTGAACCGAAAGTGAAAGAGGCACTAGTAGCTGTGCTTGCAGACGTCGCAGCAGAAGCAGCAGACGTAGTAGGAGCTGGCGCAGACGCTGTTGAAAATGAAGCACCGGAATTTCCAAAAGTGAAGGCAGGTGTTGAAATGGATGTCATTGGAGCAGTGGTGCCGGCAGCTACAGTAGTGGTTGCAGCTCCGCTACCGAACGTCAACAAAGAAGGCGCAGCAGAGGCAGTAGCAGCAGTACCTTGAGTAGAGTCATTATTTTTGCCTGAAACACTAGCAGGTGCACCAAAATTGAAGAGAGATTCACTAGAAGAAGCAGCATTAGCATCATTTGTCTGGGAAGGCGCAGCCATGACAGGAATATTCGTTCGGGAAGGAGCAGATCCTGTGAAAGTGAAGCCTCCTGAAGAAGCCGAGGATGTAGTTTGAGGCTTGCTGGCAGCAAAACCAGTAGAAGCTGCACCGAAACCAAATTGAAATCCATTTGGTTTAGCAGGGCTAGCACCAGTTGAAGGGACATTGACAGACCCTCCACTAGCAATTGACACGGGTGTCGCAGTCGAAGAACTAGGGCCAAACGAGAAGAGCGACGAAGTGGTGTTGTTAGGCGCCTCTGTTGAAACTGCAATTGCTGAAGAAAATGGCTTTGACGTTGTTGGATTTGCTGTAGAATTTACCCCACTGAAGAAGGCCTGAGAAGCACTGGATGCGCCAGTACCAAATGAAAAATCAGGAGGTGCAACAGAAACAGCAGATGGTGCAGATTTTTGAGGAGTGTTGGCAACTGAACCAGACGAAAATGTCGGAGCAAATGTTGAACTTGCTGTAAGCAACGAGAAACCTTCTGATTTTTTAGGTTCAGATGATGAGTTGGCAGTGAATGACGTTAACAAAGGGTTAGAAATTCCCGACAAGTCCTTGTTACCAGTGGAACCAAACGTAAATGTAGGTGCAACAGAAGCAGAGGCGTTGGTAGAGCTCTCACTCAGTTGAGTGTTAGTAGTGCTGGCATTGGTGGATTCGGTGCTGGTGGCCGAGCTCGAAACATTCTTTGCCAAGAAAGACAGCAATGGGTTTGCACCATCAACAACTGCGGAAGAGCTTGAATCAGAAGCAGCCTTTTCGTTTGACTGACTTTTCGGCGGGATTTTGAATGTAAATGAAGCTGAAACAGAGCTGCCAGATTCTGAAGAGCTTGCAGCAGCAGGGAAAGTGACGGAACGCGCTAAGTCAGCCGACACTGATGTAGCAGGAGCGCTCGAGGAAGGGAGACCATCCGAAGAAAAAGATGCCGCCGAAATGAAGGCCGGGACCGATAAGGAGGAGGTGACCGGGGCAAAAGAAGCAGCTGAAGAGAGAGAGGCAGCCAAGGTAACTGAGGGTGTAGCACCAACAGAAAACATTTCACTCAATCCACTTGTTTGAGGTGCAGCTAATCCTGTCACAGTTTCTCCTGCAGAAGTGGTCAGACTTGTTGAGGTAGAAGAGATGGATAAGCTAGCATCTCCTGGAGCTGATACTGGTACTGAGCTCGTGCTAGCTCTTGTTGGTTTTTCAGCTGTGCTAGACTGCACTTCATCTTCTGTAGAACAAAATACAATATTTAGAAGCAAGGACGCATCTAAATTGCGTAAGTTGCAAGAGACAAGTAATCCAGCTCAACTATCATCATTTATTCTTCCTTCCCTTCCTTCTATCGAGCTTCCTTACAGACGTCAACATTTTGGCAATTGAAATATCATAAGGTGTTTACTGATATTTCATTTTTAAATTTTACTCCGTTTTTACTGCTTTTTACTACCTTCAAAATCAAAACATTACTACCTATTTTTTACACAATGAAGCCATAAACTGCAGCTAATTTCTGATCCTGGGAGCAATAAATTTAAAAAAAACTTTATACTCTTTTTCATATGTACATTACTTAATATTTTTAGTGAATTATCCTACTTCACAATTTTTTACTACCCTGACAAGTAAAGTAGACTCTGAGCTAAATTTTACTACTTCTTACTTCCTTTTTACTACTTCTCAAATTTTACTAATTTTTACCACTCTACTACCTGGTAGACACCCTGCATAAATGATAAAATAATCATAGAAAAATGTTTTCCAAATTCAAATAAATTTTCCCACACATGAGGTAAAAATTATTAAAACACCTAAATACCAGAATATCAATTGCATTTATTTCCATCTCTACAAAACTGAATCAAGGAAACGGATTTTAAAATGCGATAGCAAACCAAACACAGACCATATATACAATCATGGTGTACAGAACGTGCAAGAATTACAAGGAACCTTTGTAGTGAAACATTTGTGAATAATGCCAGGAAAACCCAAAAAAATCCAGGGCAAATTTTTGAGCTAGCATCACAGTGAGTATTTATGAAGACAACACGACGTAACATCAGAGCGTGCACCGTGGCCGCTTCTTGCGTTCTATGGAGACTACACGGCGCTAATCCAACACTGGGCCAGCAGAGGCTCTATTCATGTTTGAAAACGTAAAAATGAAGGGCTTGAAGTGAATATCAAAGCTCTGAGATTACCAAAAAACAAAGCAATGATGAAAAAATATGATGCTGAAAAAAAATGAAACCAAAGAAATATAAACTACCTTAAAATCAGGAAAAAATCCGAAAAATAATTTCATTATAAGATTAGAAACGTAAACGTTTGTTCACACCTTAAATTCATCACTTGAGCTTTAAACTCTTTCACGAAATAAAGCTAACATAATTAACCACGAACGTTCCTTCACTTGTTACACAAACAATAGTACAGGCCGCACCCCTCCTTCCAAGACATCAAATCGTTAAGATCACTAAACTAACAGTCATTACCCACCTGAGAGATGGAAGAGCATGCCGAGCATCTTGTTGAGACGCGTATGGGACATGTTTTTGTCGGAGCGGTGAGCTGCCAGTGTGACGATGTGCGGGGTCACTGGATGAGGCTCATCTCGGGCACAGCCGCTATCGCTGTGAGACACCAAAGTACAACGCTCATTTTAGCATAATCGCGCCGAGTTAGAGGTACTTGCCTAGTTTTTACCAAAAGTAACGCAACACATGACTTGGTGCGAGTTGCTGAGTGCACGCGCTTACACTGACGACTGACACACTCGAGTAACGAGTCTGACCCTCTGTAGAACGAACGACGGCGTGATTACAGAGATAAGTTCATTTTATCAGTGAGAGAATTGAGAGAATTACACTAGCGGAAACCTCGTAAGCAGATCAAGTAATTCTAATGCCAATTAGACCTTAGCCTTGAGTTGCTACCTAACATTCACAGAGTGATGGGCCATCAATTGCAAGTGGTCTTGTGCTAAAATACTAAGGTATACAAACACCATATTTTTAATTTAAAAAATGAACAGGATTTACGCGTATCTAACACACCTAAAAATAATGTGCATAAGCAATCATGTGCAATATTTTACAATGCGACAACGATAAAAAAAATTACCAAAGTAAAACCAGCAAACCTTTCAAAGCCAAGAAAACAACCAAGTGATTGCTGCAACACAAAAATACCTGACTAACACGATTTCTCAACTGACCATCTTTTGAGGGGCAGAGCATGGGCTACCATGACAGGAAACTACAAACCATCACCGCTGTTGCGTTGAAAACCATTCTAGACTTGTGCGTACCAGAACACAGGCGCAGTTGTGCACATCTGAGCCTCTCAAAACAAGAACACCCGACCTGCGCATCACACTCATCCGTCACCTCTTCTAATGCGCGTTCTAACAGCCCTAGCAAAACCCTCAAAACTCCCCTATGCTCATTTACCTTCCCCAGCCTCATCCCAACACATTTTCTCGACTCACTCATTGGCCTCAATAGATCCGTTCAGAAGCAATTTTTTATTAAATGGCGTCCTGGTAAATTGTCGTCAGTCAGTGGCAATTAAGTTCTCCATCAGTATTGTCAATAGTGATGCTTTTGGTAATACTCGCATTTTTTTGATAACTAAGTTTACTTTCTCAAGTCCACAAGTACTTGCAGGAAGAAAATAGGTCTATCAAAATATTGACAGACTGATTGATTATAAGAAAGTTTTGGCCTTCCTCTATCACAACAAAGATGTTCAAAGAGAGGAAGGATGAAGGCACAATTTAGTATGGAGTTAAGGGAATGCAGAATCAATGAAAGAATTTGATGAAACAAGAAAAAAGTTGTAGAAAAAAATAGTAGGTGCTGAAAAACAGGACAGCAGTGAACCGAAAAAAAGATGGTCCGTAGCAAATAAAAAAACCTATTCTATTTCAACAAAAAGAAGGCCGACCCAACATTTAGTTCGGTACCTCACATAATCCCCCTCAGAGCACTATCAAAATATTGACTAATCAAAAAGTCATCAACTTCTCAATATTTATGCTAGGGAGGAGAGACAAAAACTTATGATCAAAGCTTGAACTTACCATTTATCAATGTACACATTAACTTTAATCACAACTTTATTCTTGCATGAATTTCAACGACCATTTGCATCACTCCGACTGCTTTTCAGTACAAAATAGGACGCGCATTATCTTCACGTCCATTAGATCCTCTATACCACTTTGATTCAAACCAAATATGCACGTCAAAACTCCTAGTTTGCTAAACGTCACAGTACATCCTCTGAAGTTGTCCAGGCGCACAAGTTCACAAACGTATTATGTGCTCCATAGAGAATGACCATTCCTGTCTCTAATTCTTTTAAGCTCTAAAAAAACTTAATCTTATTAAGCTGACTATTGTGGGTGTTTTTCAATTGATACTGAGAATGCGGCTCACTTCAAGCTGCCTTAACAACATGAACTTGGTCAACAGGTTCACCAAATTAACCACATCAGTTGAGACGGCAAACCTTTCTGAAGATTTCTCCAGCATAATTGACTTTCGGATAAAGTTTTAGTGGTGCGTTTTAGTGGTGCAGTCAGTATATGAAAGCACAGAGTTAGGATGCAATTCATTACCGATAGCAAGAGTGAAGTTACCGATGAATGAACATGAGCAGCTCACCTTGGCTCTTTGGAAGAGTTGGTGGCCGAGTCAGTGGCGGGAGCAGGGCTCGCTCTGCTGGAGCTCGGCTTAGTCTCGCCCTCCTCTTCTGGACACTAAAATGAAACCAAAATCCTTACATGTAAAATGTAGTCTCTATGTAAAGTTACTCATTATTCATTCATTTCTATTTGTTCATTTTCATTTGCTATTCAACTTATTCCTTATTCTTACTCAGTTAACCTGACGGCGCATATAACAAAGGAACTAAAAGAATAAGTTGAAGCATCACCATAAAGGTGCCAAATTAGAGGATTTTAAAGTTTGTCGCACTGGCCAAAAATGACATAAACCTCTTGGTAGAACATAAAGTGACGATAAAGATGAAGATTTAGCACCAAAGACACTCGCACCGGAAGTTGGCCCTCTTAAGTGGATTAGCAATATTCTTATGCCGTAAAAACTATATGCAGAGCTGCGGTGGAAGTCTTCGTTGTGAAATAAAAGAAACTTGATTCTCTGTGTATAAATGATACATATTTATCCCCACAACTCCCCACAGATAATAATTTGAATTAAAAATAATTCTCTTTCTCTCAATTGAGAGAAATGTGATAGATAGAAATTCGAGTAAGAAACATAACAAACATTTTCCTACAAAATACAGCACGTTTGTATTACAAACAAGCAGCAGGAGTAACTAAGTCAAGTTCAATATGAGACTGAACACTTTCAATCTTATTTGAGATCTCTACCATAACTCTTTGCATGTGAAATGAACAAGAAACACGAGCGCTGAGACCAGGCAGGACTCACCGAAGAGTTGTCAGAATCGTCAGAGCTCTTGTCTGAGCCATCAGCATCTGTGTCCAGAGCCTCCAGGTCCAACTCATTCTGAGAGGCCTGCACACAAGCTTCACTTAGTGCAAGAAAATAATAAAAATCCAACATCCTTGTCATACAATTTCTGAACTTGAAGAAATAAAATAGAAAGCCCAGCAATGCTCAAGAAATACCATATAACTACAATAACTCCATAAAAAGACTAAACAAATAAAGAATCTGAAAAATTTGGCAAATACCAACATATTTAATAAAAACCAACAAAAAAAATAATAAAAATTGATTTGTTACATGAAAAATTTTTTCAACATAACCAGCAAGAAAGAGAAAATCACAAGTCAGTTTTGTAAAAAAAGGGAAACATTGCACCTGATGTAAAACATGTTTTAAATTTATGTCTGCCAAATACACTGCAAACATATATTTACACAGAAAGACCCAGGAAATTTCCAACCTTGTCACAGAACCATAATTCTGTTAGCTTAATATACCTTTAATGAGCCCAAAAGTTGTATTATGCTTTGATGGCATCATTATTAATGGCATTACACTTACACAAACTCATAACAATAGTGAGAATATTGATTACTGACCATCAAATATTTTTACCTAATTTTGCTGTCAGTAACAATCTAATCTTTTATCCTAGAAGAGCTGAAAGCGTTTGATGAGCATGTCTGTGATACGGATTTTATCCCAGCAGCGGTACAGAAAACGGTATTTTAACCTACAGTGTTATCAGAATGGGCATATGTACTTATTTGGTGCTCAAATCTGGAAAACTTAGTTTACAAAAATTCATGATATATTGAAAGCAATGTCACAGAGACACTCCCTGCACTCTTTCAACCGTTCAAGTAATCAGAATGAAGGGGTGTTCTATCCAGTTGCCATTTAATTAAATGAACTATGTGCTTTATCGAACCCCGTCATTTTAACAGCCAGTGTGTGATTATTAGAAAATAAATAATCCACGATGATGGCCCAATGTGTGTTTGTACAAAATACAAACATACACACGGGTTTAATTTTTTTTGTCCATGACCATGGAAGACTTTTGAACAGCAATAGCATGGAGAACTTTACAAGCGAATCTGTGATAACAGTTTTATTAGGTTTGTGCTAACAATATGTTCAAACCTAAGTTTCATTATCATAGATATACTCGTATTTGTTTGGTGTAAATTTATTGGTGAGGGATAAATACATGAAAAATTCAAGAGATAGTGATGCCTGTATCACTGATACGCTCATAGCACTCACTCTGGGGGTCAAATAATCAAAAAAAGATATGGTTGTAGGTTGTTGCCAATTTAATGAAGCTATTGGCGTGCTCTACGGAACATTTCCAAATCCAGTCATTTTTGAAAGGATTAAGATAAGTTATAGATGACCGAGTTCTTTCACATATTCCTGAAAATAATTACATCAACGAATGACCCGGATTTAAACCTTGATATTTTCATAAATAAAAGTACATAATCACTTCCAGAATGAAATATTTACCTTATAATTAAGCAAGAGTATTATTACAGACAAACCTGACCTTAAAAGAGTTTTTATTTTGGTAGAATACTAATGGCACTTCATATTACTATAAATATGGCGGGACACTTGAGGCACAACATGGACAAAAAATATCAACCATGTTTATGTTGAGCTTGAAGTAGAATACATCTTTACACTATTTAGTAAATTTTAAACCCTGATAAGTATGTAGAAAATATTCAACTATAACAAGAAAATATATAATAATTGATATATCTACACCACCACTAGCTCGCACAGAGCTTTCGGTGGCAGAAGAATTGTTGAAAATAAGTTGCCCCAATAACACTTGGAAATTAAGAGACTAAGCTAAAAAGAACAAACATAGCAGCACCAGACACCAACTGCAAATACGTTCTCATAATCCAACTCACCTCTTTCTCCCGCGTAGCCATTTTGCGTGACGATGAGAAAGAAGCAAGCCACGGGTTGACGCGTCTCCTTTTTGAGGGTGTCTCAGAGCCCTCATCGTCCGGCCCCAGCTGTCCCCCGCCCAAACCAACACCCACGGCAGCTTGGCGAGGTGATAAATTCAATGAAGCTGCAGCACAGGAGTCCGTTGTATAGGAGGCCGGGTAGAGAGGCTCATCTGGTCGGTCGGCGGACGTACGCGGCACCTTAGCACAGGGTGACCCCTGCGAGTTGTCCAGGCTGGAGCACGAGCTGGTGTCTAGGGCACGCTTCTCACCTCCTCCACCAGCAGCGTATGCACTGCGTAACAAATGGCATGCTAGACCAGTGATGGCAAGCAGGTATGGTGTCACAATGCGCACTGAAGTTGTTGTTGCCACCACTGAATGTGGGTAATAGCTTTGAGCCAGGGAGAAAATTTGAATGATTTGACTGGTGAGGGATGCACTGCTAAAAGCACCTTACAAGGAGAAAAAACTCAGAAAAGATTGACATTGGTGGTTAGCAACTACAGCACAACTAAGTAGTAGGAACGACAAATGATAGCTACGATAAATAGAATAAATGATCATCGATTCAAAATGCTGAACACTGTATAAATGCACCATCAAAAATGACGGTTTCATTAGGATACAATGAAAGAAAGAGCCTGTTTTGACTTTTTTGCACCTTTGATGGAAATCTGTTGTACCAAGCTAGTTATTCATGAAACAACTTCTGAATTAAGATTGTTCAAAGCCATTACTTCAAAACTGAAAAAGCACCATACCCTGTTATAAGCTGCTTCTTTGTGTGGCACTCCGTGCAATAGACAATTTTTGTACTATCAAAGCTCAACTTTCAAGATGGACAGGACTTTCACATTTAGAGCAACTAATAAAATATTTGGGCAATTCAACTTATAGGGTATGATTTTTGTATAAAAACATAAAAATAAGGGCAATTAATAATGTTCAAGAAACTATTCTTGATATCACAAACGCCGTTCAATTACAATTTACTACTGATTTCCACAGAGTTTACACCACATGATTTGCAAAACCCACTTAACAATTATTTTTTACTCAATCCAGTTAAGTTTTTCTTCTTAGAATTTGCTTTAGAAGCTCAAGTTAAAAATATCATTCATGATGCAAAATTCAAAAACTTTCGTTGTGCATTGCAAACTGTTTTCTTGCTCACCATGCATTAAATTAGGGCAAACTTTTTCAATAAAAAATATGTGAGCAACGGCATGCCTGAAAAGATGCATGGAACTAAGGTAATCTCAGTGAAAAAGTTAAACTACATGTAATGCCCCCCTTGCAAATACACTCTGCACACAATTACAAAAGAATGAAGAGAGTTTCAACTGATCTCTGCAACAAGTGCACAGAACAACACGCAAATCTTTGTACTACTCAGCACTTCAATGTAAAATAAAAACACTGAACACCTAGAAGCTTATTGGGTTGTAGCTTCCTTGAAAATGAACTAGTGCCTCTTGAGTAGAGCTAATTAGAATTAAAGAAGCTATTAGGTCAAATTAAATATTTTGTAGACTTCAGCAATATATGGAAGATGTAAGCACTGTTTTACTAGACCATGTGAGAAATCAACTAAAGGCACAAAAGAACAAGGAAAAATTATAAATAGAAATGATTTAATTTTATTGTTATGTACTATCAGTGTTTCACAAATTTAAAAAATTCTTAACGAGAAATAAAAAATATTAATAAGAAATTTCGGCAGAAAAAAACAAGCATTTTAGAGAACTATTGAATAAAGCATGGGACATTGCTTTTTAGGAAGTTGATAAATCAAAAAAATGGTAGTAAAGTGTTTAAAAAGCACGCATCACAACACACCTAGACACGCCATTGCAAGACACGTCGGGCAGAGCCGTAGCCTCATCGGAGCAGGGGCGTTTGCTGTCAGGGTCCTCACAGTCCTGGAGGTCAACACACCTCAATGTTAGAGCTCATAACCATATTAAATGCTCATCAAATTTTTGAAGGTCAAGAGAAGAAAAGCGATCGTGTTCAATAGAGTAGCAATAGAGTACACATTGAGATTTCTTGAGTGGATTTTTTTTCAATTTTTTTCAGCAGGATACTACTGCAGTCACAAGGTTTGAAAAAAATTAAGAATAACAAATGAAAACTATACAATTTTAAGTTTTATTGATCAATACGTTGACTGCGATGGGTTAAATTGAAATTCATATTCAACCAAAATATAAAGTAAATTTTGAAAGTGGTTAACATTAACTGAATCGCGCCTTCATTTAGTTTTGTTAGTGGTGACTACTGGTTGGTCAGTGCATTATGAAAATCTCCTCAGCGAACACCGGCGGCCCACGTTGCAGTCAAAGTATTGATACTTTGGTTTTAGGGATGATGATTATTATTGAACGATTTTTATGTACTCCTCTGACAGCTGGTCAAATTTAGGCTTCATGAATTACATTCATGAATTTAGCCACAAACTATCGCAATTTGTGCCAGTACATTTATGCAAATTTTAATGAGCAAGTGTAAAACCTATACACTGGCCATCTCTTACTCACCACTAATCTGGCTCGCTTGACACCCTTGCCAGGCCGTGACTTGTTGAGAGCAGCCAAGACAGCTTTGAGGCTTGTTGGGTCATCTTCAGCACAGTCATCCTCTTTAGGTGCCTGAGTGTCGCTGTAAACGCTGCTGCTGCGCGAGATGGCCGCCGTGGCCGCCATGCTCGTGATGCTGCTGTTGCTCAAGCTGGTCACGTCTGCAGAGCTGACGTCCAGAACGCGACCAGTGTTGCTGCTGTGGTGGTCTACAGGGGAGCCTGTGCCGTCAAGCAGGCCTGACAACACGGGGTGGCTCTCGGCAGACGACCTGTAACACAGTGCCTCATTTATAGCAAATTATAGATCATGGTGTAACAGGACTTAAAAAATGAGTGTAAAACTTAGTAGGGCTTTGTATTGATGAGTGATAGTCAGCATACTGATATACTACTTGAAAACAAAAGTATTTCACCACCATGAAACACACTGTGAAACACAAACACAAATTCCCAATATTAAACTAAATTCTGAATTACTTTACTGGATTTACTTATACATTAAATTGAATTCAACACTTAGTTATTGCAAACAACTGGTGAAAATTCACAGCACTCTTCAAACAAAAAATTTCAATGGAACTGCAACATGAAAAGCATAATAGAGCAATGCACTAACTTTCCTCCTAAATGGCTAATTGCTAGTAATGGTACAAGGTAACAAAGTATATTTTTCAAACAAAATTTATACAATCCCTAAGTAATATTAAAATCTTCCTTAACGTATGCAAAGACTATCTCCTATAAATAATTCAAGCTCAAAAAGAAATCAAGAACACCTAAAATTGTTCACAGACATATGCAACAAGTAATATTTTGAATCGTCAGACTTTTGAAGACAAAGAGAATGAGAATCTTAGATACCTGATGGAAGTAGAGAAGAAGTCTGAATGTCTGAAGTCGGTGATGGGTGCCGAGGTTGGAGAGAAGAGAGCACTGGCAGACACAGGGGAATGCGGTGCATTGGTCAGTATGGGAGCCAGAGAAGACGGAGGCTTGGGGGAGGATGGCAGTTGAATGAGTGGCACAGACTTGGGCTTCTTTGGAGTCATGACAGGCTTTGAAGGACCGTGCAAACGCACTTTGGGCAAGTGCTTGGTCAGTAGGTATTTCTCTTGGGCTGCACAGCAATGATACAATAATTAAAACATTTACACACATGAACTTGCTGGCCCAAATATGCACCAGCCTCATCAAAAATGAATCAAAAATTAATTTGAACTTCACTGCTGTAATACCTTTTCGTTTTTGCCATTCCTCTGAACTTTAAAATCAGCCCAATTTGATTGATGCCTAAAATTTCCATCCCACCCAACAGCTATCTCTCTAATGAAAGCAGAAAGAGACATTAGAAGGGTACATTTTCTTTGACTACCATACAGTCAATGTTATGGTAATAATCATATTTCTAGCAATAAAGTTTCAGTCAAAAATCCATGTGAATTCCCTATAGTAGTAAAATATACTTACAACACTCCCAGTGAAACAGATAAATGCATATTTCTCATCAAGAACATGAATTTAAGAATTTGTAATGAAGAACTTGAGTAAAATTTCTAAATGGATGCATGAGAGACAGACCAATTTCAGTAATGTGCAGGTTGTTACTACAGAATGTACCCAGTGGCAACAATGATACACTGCTAGTTTAGGTGGCATTGAATGCATCATAGCAATTCTTTTTCAATTCATAAAGAACTGGAATTTATAAATAAAAATTCTGCTTTGAAAAAGAACAGCCTTGTTAAGCACATGTTGTAGTTTGGGCAAAGTTGTACAAGAATTTCTGAAAAGCAGCTAAAAATCAAAACTGCCATTTTTTTGCCATAGATAAATATGAATAGCAAAAGTTTAAGCTGATTTTAGAACATTATACAAGAAATTGAAAAAAAGATCATTTACAACAGAGTATGCTGTATTAATAAGATACAATTCCAAATATGTAGCAGGCACCAATATCAAATACAGAATGCCAATATCACACCCATTTTGCAAGGCACATCAGATACCAACCAATACTTGTTTCCCCAAGCAGAACTCACCTGTTGGATACATCCTGCTGCCGAGATCCGTTTGCTTTTCAGCCTGCCTCACAATGCGGAAGGAAAATCCTGGACTATTGATGTCTGCTGCCATGCTGTTACAAAAATGATATATAAACAATGTTAATGTATGAAATAGAATTTCATTTCGTCTTAAACATTACAGTACGCGGGAATACGATATAGAAGGTGGCTTTCTTTATTACGGGTAATAAAAAAAACACGCCGGCTACGACATTAATCTTGAAAAGCGCGTCTCAGAGGACCTGTCTCATAAAAGCTCACCGCAGATATATAACGATGTGGCTCCGTTGGAGCGCCCGTCATATGAATTTGTCAGGGATTATAAAATCTAAAATAATTTAATGTGAAGACGACCAAGCTCTTGGGTTCGGGGAATCAGTCACGGTGGGGGAAAGTTTAGGTTTCCCACAAGGGAGCCTACGCCTCCTCCCTTCGCCCTGCCCCCCCTTGCCCCTTGCCATGCGGAGCAGCGTCCAACGGATTTTGAGCAGCATGGGAAGTCACTCAGTATCGGGGCCGGACGGTGAGCGGTCGAGCAGTCAGGACTTAGTAACGAGACTCAGTTGGGGAACGCGGGCGCGAACGGTCAAGGATCGACTCTGAGTAGCGACGCTAGTATCGTACGATTACCAGTGGGCAAGGGACTTAGACTAAACTGTGGCATAGGCATCCTTTGATAATAGTCGAATGGCTTAATGTCCCGGGTTTTGTTTGATTGTAAGCTCCCAATCAATTGGCTCTGACTCCTGGGTTTTCTGTTTTATCCATGTGGTTTGGCTTGATCGTCAGTAATTATTGTTGTCCTTGATCGTCAGTAATTCCCTGGGTTTTGTTTGATTGTAAGCTAACAATACATTCGGGGTTGGCACTCGAAGTCCTTAACTCGTTATATTCTGGTGTCTTGATTGTATGTCCACATTCGCTGGCTCGGATTGTAAATTTTAGTCGTCGTCAGAGAAGGTGTTAAAGAGTCATTGTCGAGTCCTGTCGGGAAGGCTCGCCTGCGTTGCTCTAGCCTTTCAGTTTGTAACGTCCCAAAATACAGTGTTAAAAATCTTCCAGTGCCTGATTCTCCTCACTCTCTAGCAATGAATTTGCCCATTAGAGAAACACGCGCCTGTTGATAGGGTCCGCTACCAAGGACGAATGTAGAGATAGGGGTGTACGTAAAGGCTAACGCTTGCGCGCCAACGACACCCAGGGCGCTTCGCTCAATAAGTAACAATCATTAATTTTAATTCGAAGCAATTAGCTTCTGGTGGCAGCGGACTACCGTCCTTTATCTTATCTTAAATTTAACGTAAATGTCAATTTCGGAATTAACTTCCGTGTGCTGTTGATTACGGTCACGTCAGAAAAACTTAAAAAAAGCACTTACCGAGATCATTGAGTAATGACCACGAAGTGACATCATACATTAATATTAAAAGGAAGATACATCAAATAGAGAAACATTTACTAATTTTCACAGCTGTGAATATTTGATAAAATCTAAAAGTCAAAAGGTGCAGTATTTTCCAGATGTAAACATCACATGTACAAAATTCAGTATTTTTAAAGTTTGACATGAGATACCAGATAATCAGGAAATTCATAATTCTTCAGACGAATGTTCATCAGGAACTTGAAAACGAAGAACACAGCACGTAGTGAAATCATTCTAATTTTATTTCCTTCTTTTCATACCTAATCTATAAAAGTGAAGAAACTAAAAAACTATTAGTCCTATTTTTCTTCAATGTTTCGGAGTCCAGCTCCATCATCAGTAAGTCAAATCTGAAATTTACAGTGAAAACAGTTAAAAATGCAATGTTATTTCAAGTTTTTTCTATTCTATAAGTAGATGAACTAAATGTAAATTTGCAAAGGAAATGAACTGGTGGCATTATTAAGAACCAGTTTGTCTTTAGCTATGTACAATGATTCTAAAATTCTCAAATTCAAATCATTAGAAGCAGAACATAAAATTTCAAAATCATCCTCAGACACACGGGCACTGCACTGCTCTGCTCCGCATTAAGGCGGACAGAAGAATGACCGGGCTGTGTTAGTCAATTTCCCGTTCGAAAGCTCACACCACGATGCTGAGCAATCCGCACGTAAAATGGCAATGTCGTCATTCCGACATAGCCCGATGTACATTGTACACAACTAAACTTGTACACAACGGACGCCCGCATTTGCTTAGGTCTAACATCTTTATAACAAAAAACCAACCAATTTTATGAGAATTAACAAATATAAGGCGAAGATGTGCTGCCGAAAAATAGCGTTTGAAAAGCACCTCCAGTTCTCGTGACATTTTATCAGAAAAGCAACCCAGGTATGGAAAAACGCAATAAAGACTCTGTAGTGGATCAGCGGTGGAAATCGAATCTAAATATTTCTTGTCTAAAAATCTTCTGACATGACTGTTTACAATAGCCAAGGGATAACCATTATTTGAGAAGAAAGGCTGCAGTTTAGTAAATTCGACATGCAGGTCATTAAAATTTAAACAGATATTGTATGCGCGGTGTAATAAGGTTTTAATTGCATCAATTTTGAATTTGTAACTACAGAAGCTAAAAAAACTCAAGCTCAGACCAGTAAATGTTTCTTTACGATAAACTGATGACTTGAAACAATTATCCATTCAAGTGATCTTAGAATCCAAAAAAGGCAAACTATTACATCTCTCTACTTCACTGGTAAATTTAATAGCGGGATGTTTAGAATTCAGGTAGTCTAGAAATAAAGGAACATGGCTATGGTCCCGGAATAAAAGAGAAGTGTCATCTACATACCGTCGATACAAGTGAGGTTTGAAATGCAAAGGGCAATCTCTGAGACATTTCTCCTCCCAGTAGCACATAAAGATATTTGCAAACGTTGGTCCCAAGGGGAGTCCCATACCCAACCCCTCAACCTGCTTGTACAGTTTTCCGGCAAAAATAAAAATTGAATTCATTACAGACAGTTCCAGCAGAGTTTTAAAGTAATTTTTACCAAGTCCTAAAATTACATCACTAGACTTTTGAAACAAGGCATTTAGAATAATATTGATGGTTTCAGCCAATGGTATATTAGTGAATAAATTTTCCACGTCAAATGAGGCCATAACGACGTATTTATTAGAGTTTTGTATAGAAGTAATGTCTTTAACAAAATGTGACGAATTTTCAAGCGTATAATTATTTTTCGTTAGAGGATTCAATACAGGGACTAAAAACTTGGCTAAGTGAATGTGAATGATGTTTTTACCCTCCTTGATTATTTTGTTTTTATGTAGATTACGTTTCCCGAAACGAAAATCAATAAATACAATATCTGTTAAAATTTTAATGACCTGCATGTCGAATTTACTAAGCTGCAGTCTTTCTTCTTCAAATAATGGTTATCCCTCGGCTACTGTAAACAGTCATGTCAGAAGATTTTTAGACAAGAAATATTTAGATTCTATTTCCCCCGCTGATCCACTATGGCGTCTTTATTGAGTTTTTCCATACCTGGGTTGCTTTTCTGATAAAATGTCACGAGAAATGGAGGTGCTTTTCAAACGCTATTTTACGGCAGCACATCTTTGCCTTATATTTGTTAATTCTCATAAAATTGGTTCATTTTTTTGTTATAAAGATGTTATACCTAAGCGAATGCGGATGTCCGTTGTGTACAAGTTTAGTTGTGTACAATGTACATCGAGCTATGTCGGAATGACGACATTGCCATTTTACATGCGGATTGCCCAGCATCGTGGTGTGAGCTTTAGAACGGGGAATCGACTTACGCAGCCCGGTCATTCTTCTGTTCGCCTTTATGCGGAGCAGTACAGTGCCCGTGTCCGAGGATGATTTTGAAATTTTATGTTCTGCTTCTAATGATTTGGATTTGAGAATTTTAGAATCATTGTACATAGCTAAAGACAAACCGGTTCTTAATAATGCCACCAGTTCATTTCCTTTGCAAATTTACATTTAGTTCATCTACTTGTAGAATAGAAAAAACTTGAAATAACATTGCATTTTTAACTGTTTTCACTGTAAATTTCAGATTTGACTTACTGATGATGGAGCTGGACTCCAAAACGTTTAAGAAAAATAGGACTACTAGTTTTTTAGTTTTTTCACTTTTATAGATTAGGTATGTAAAGAAGGAAATAGAATTAGAATGATTTCACCACGTGCTGTGTTCTTCGTTTTCAAGTTCCTGATACCAGATAATCATCCGAGAAATAAATCAAGTCTAGCAAAAAAGGAGATAAAACTTTTAGCATACTATGACTCCTTCTAAATATTATTCAGCATGTATTATATCACAAAGCAAAAAATAATTAGAAAATAAAACTAACCTAACATCCTTCCACTGCATGGATGTAGGAGAAAGCTTGGAAGAGCCACCAACAGTTCCTAAATTTGGGCTCATAAGTCCAGCAACAGATCCTCCCCTATAGCCAACACCTGGAGTCCTGACTCCCGTGGGTACCATAATGGGTGCCACAGTTGGGTGAGCACTTGTAGGAGACCCAGTGCTCCCCATGCAGTAAGGTCCAGAGCTCACCCCACTGGGCACCACAATAGGTGTCAATGGTGAGCCAGGCAGAGGTGAGTGCATGGCAGCTCCAGTTGAGAGGCTGTGAGATGAAACTCCATTGTGATACAAATGAGAGGAACTGCTGCCACCAAGGTGAGGAGGGCTGTTGCTGCTTGAACTGATGCTCACAGGAGGTGCCCAGCGACCAGATCGCCTCATTCGCTTACCGTTAACCGTAGCAACATTTCCAGCCCCATTAGAAGTTACTGACTGATTTTCCTTGCTTGATTCAGTGCCTTCATCATCACTGTCAGCTTGTATGTAACTAGTGTCACTGCCATGAAGCACTTCATGTGCATCATCTAAATTTATACCAGCCTTTTGACTGAGCCAGTTCATAGCAGACCACATCATTGTGACAGGAAAGTTTGAATAACTTAAACCTATATAATAATACAGCACCTATCAAACCTATGTTTGGATACAAGCTTATATGATGCAATCAGTTATAAAACTCTGGAACAAAACAGCATATTTACTCATAAAATGTGTTCAATATCTTCAAAGAATTTCTTATTACACAGTAAACACATCCCACAGCACAGAGTTAGATGGCCACCCATGTCACAAGCATCTAAAAATCTGTGCTCTCATCCTAAAGAAAGATCTGCAGAATTTCTCTGTTCAATTGAACATTAAAGTAAATTTTTTAACCTTATTGCTTTTAGATTAGATTATTAGTTAGTTTAAGCCTCCCTATCCGCTACTAAGACGATCCAAAGAGAGGAAGGAAGAAGGCATCATTTAGTATGGAGTTTAGGGAACGTGGAATCTACGCAGAAAGGGCATAGAAACAGTAAGATGAGAAAGAAGTTTATGAAACAAGATCAAAGTTCAAGAAGAAAGTAGTAGGTGTTGAAAAAACAGGACAGCAGTGAACCGAAAAAAGATGGTCCGGAACAGAACAAAAACCTATGTTATTTCAACAAAAGGAAGCCTACCTACTTAGCTCGGGCCCTCACATAGTCCCCCTGGGAGCACTACTTCCCATAGATACAATAGTTGTATCCCCCTGAGGGGCTTTATTGCTTTTAACAATTTGCAAAAAAATACTTTTAATTATTCAATAATATTATTAATGATAATATTCCCTACATACCAATAGATATTTTTTATACTGTATACATGCATATATTTGCATACATGTACAGTAAGTCCTTATTATATGGTACATATGCATTCCTGAATTCCTTACCACAAATCAAAATTACCGTATACCGAGCACAACAGGCAATAAAATAGGGGATATGTTCCAGCATGTCAAGAGTTACCCTTCCAGACATGAAATAGTCATTTAAAAAATTTCAAGTACTACACAAAATAAGCAAAAATTCTATATTTATCTTTCATTAGCTATGTATTCCAACAGATTGCAGGATTTACTTGCATTCCAAAAGAAAAGTGGGTAGAGACAATAATGTGGTGGTTGCGTGGCGTGGTGGTACGGTGTGAACAAAATACGTGCAGATACTGCAACTGTGATTATTTGATACAGCAAATAGAATAAAGGGTAGTAATTACCAAACACAGTACCTCTGAATTTACAGGATAATGAAGTACCATACAAGGAGGATATACTATATATACACATTATATATCATGTACATATAATTAAATGGGCTGAAAGCAGATACTATACACCTAAGACAAAGCAGAGATATGATTACATTCTCCAAGTTTTGTTGCCCAACACAATTTCCAGAATATTCTAAGGATGTTTGTCCATAGCTAGTGATATATAAAGCAAAAAGTGTTAGGTGAGGATGAAGTAATTCTTTCTTTCAGAATTGAAGAAATAAGAAAGGCCCGTTGCAACATTAGTAGCACAGATATATTTATGAAGTCATTTGAAAATCATAAAACAGAAAAAAGTTTCAATAACTTTCTTTTGAATGAAAACATTTAACAAAATTAACCAGTCAACCATAATGAGTGTTGTTCCTATTTTTGCATCTTTCATTCATATTGAAATTTGTTAAAATTTTTAATTATAATAGCAGTTTTTTAACTACACACAATAAAGTAAAAAGTAATTTAAACTTTTATCAGTACTATGGTAAAGTTACATTTTACCCCTTCCAGGTGTTACACATTTGATTGTTGATAGGTACAAAAAAAATCCATGGTTAAAATATGATGAGTTGCATTAACCCGTCTCCACACGGCCGACCTATTGGTAGGATTGAAAAAAAAGTGGGTATACTTTCCAACTTACTGTACATTCATTACTCAAGTTAGAAGTTTTGTTGAGGGTTCATTGTAAAGGAAAAGAGTTCCTCTTTCTGTCAGTGAAAAAAAAATGCTGCTAGCCCAACAAAAATCTACTGAATTTGAAGTTTTATTTCGGTAAAATATAAAAAAAAGAAATCGGAAATTCACTGGCCATTATTTGTCTATTGCACTTTCATATTTTTTTATGATGAATCTTCATACATTTTGACCTGCTAAATCTTGTGGTATGTGAAATTTTTTTCTAAATCTAATAGTTCCAAAGTTATGAGCATTTTATATAAAATAATCCATTTTTAAAGCTTTTTTTTGTTCATTTTGTGTATAGGCTGTTATTAAGCAGTTTCATTGCTTAGAAACAGTATTATATGCATAGAGCTTTTTTTTCTAGATACAATGGTGGTGTAATTTTTTGCCTAGAGGTAAATCAGCGGATTTCAGACATACA
>JACJUY010006118.1:0-10566 GCA_014220935.1 Platorchestia sp. MABIK | reverse complement strand
TGTACTGTGTGTGGTGAGTACAGCTGCTGCAGGTGTCTCCAGTTATGCGTGCTGTGTACTGTGTGTGGTGAGTACAGCTGCTGCAGGTGTCTCCAGTTATGCGTGCTGTGTACTTAAGGTTATACTCCAGTTATACTCCAGTTACACTCCAGTAACACTCAAGTTGCACTCCAGTTACACCCCAGTTACGCCCCAGTTACACTCCAGTTACACTCCAGTTATACTCCAGTTACACTCCAGTTACACTCCAGTTACACTCCAGTTACACTCCAGTAACACTCAAGTTACACTCCAGTTACACTCCAGTAACACTCAAGTTACACTCCAGTTACACTCCAGTTACACCCCAGTTACACCCCAGTTACACTCCAGTTACACTCCAGTTACACTCCAGTTACACTCCAGTTACACTCCAGTTATACTCCAGTTACACTCCTGTTATACTCCAGTTACACTCCAGTTACACTCCAGCTATACTCCAGTAATACTCCAGTTACACTCCAGTTACACTTCAGTTACACCCCAGTTATACTCCAGTTACACTCCAGTTACACTCCAGTTACACTCCAGTTACACTCCAGTTACACTCCAGTTACACTCCAGTAACACTCAAGTTGCACTCCAGGTACACTCCAGTTATACTCCAGTAATACTCCAGTTTCACTCCAGTTACACTCCAGTTATACTCCAGTAATACTCCAGTAACACTCCAGTTATACTAAAAGTAATACTCCAGTTACACTCCAGTTACACTCCAGTTACACTCCAGTTACACTCCAGTAACACTCAAGTTGCACTCCAGTTACACTTCAGTTATACTCCAGTAATACTCCAGTTTCACTCCAGTTACACTCCAGTTATACTCCAGTAATACTCCAGTTACACTCCAGTTATACTCCAGTAATTCTCCAGTTACACTCCAGTTACACTCCAGTTACACCCCAGTTATACTCCAGTTACACTCCAGTTACATTCCAGTTATACTCCAGTTACACTCCAGTTACACTCCAGTTACACCCCAGTTACACTCCGGTTACACTCCAGCTACACTTCAGTTACACTCTAGTTACACGCCAGTAACACTCAAGCTGCACTACAGTTACACTCCAGTTACACCCCAGTTACACCCCAGTTACACCCCAGTTACACCCCAGTTTCACCCCAGTTACACTCCAGTTACACTCCAGTTACACTCCAGTTACACGGCGTGTGATGACTGCAGCTGCTGCACAGAACTCCTCACATCAACACACAAACACTCACCACTAAGCCATGTACGGCGATCACCACAGCGGTTACGAAGTCAGCAGTTATAAAGTGATGCACAGCAGGGTGGTGATTGCAGCTGTATTACAGACAGCAGCTCTGACAGCTGCGCGCAGATGGGGGTGACGACTGCAGCTGTTGTGCGAGGCTGCAGTTGAACGTATAGTTGAGGAGCGGCCGGGCGGCACGGGAGGTGGGATGGTGTATATGGAAAGGCCTTTCGTCCAGCCCCTCATCTTATGCATTATTCAGAAGATGGTCGGTGTATACAAGCTCATGCAAAGAGAAAGTCTTCCAAACAATCTACGGAGATAACACCCACTCTTTCGGGTACGGCTAAATAAGAGGCGGTATAACCTCGATAATCTACTTTCAGACTTCAAGAATGAGAAAATTCGTACAGAATTTGTCATCACATGCGATGTTTTCATTCAAATTAAACTTCAATTAATAGGTCAGGTAATTTTCCTTTCTAATTTTTCGGGGCTTTCGTACCAACAAAAATGTTGTCGTATATAGGAAAGTGAATTTTGACAGGACTTTAATACCTTTTTTGCACGTTTTGGAACAAATTCCTACGAATTGGGGTTATACCACCAGCAGAAATAACTATAAGTTTCAGCATGATAATTTTATTTAATGTCATTAAAATTCATAATAATTTTGGTGTAGTGATGTGAAAAGGGTACAGGGTTTAGCTTAAGTACAAAGGATCTTTCACTTCTATTTTGGCAGTTAACTAATCCATATCAATCTCATAAGTATCGATCCACTTTGATAGATGAATATTTGCACAAGAACTATGAATAAAATGCCAAGATTTAGCTCATTGACAAGGATGGCTAATCAAGCTCAAATGTGAGACTACAGCTCAAATGTATTTCAACTTCACAGGGAACAAATTTTCGTTACGAACACTGGCTCAAAATTCAATCGCAGATCATTGAAGACACTGACTCACCACCAGGTTGCTATCATTATCTGCCAAACTCCTAAAGTTTGACTAGTCTCTTTATGAAATTTGACCATAAGGACCACTGAGCACCCGGTAACACCGCCCGTTTTCAGGACGCTTTATGACCAAATTTCACTTGAAAATTGTTTGATTTTATCATTGTGACCTTAGAAAAAACTACTCTGCTGACCTTGGCTAGCATACAGATAGGAGGTTAGGTACAATATTTGTGTAAATATTGTGATACAATATATGTGTAAATAATGTGATACAATATATGTGTAAATATTATGATACAATAGTTGTGCAAGATTGTACATAGTGTTTACTGCGGTGTGGACAGTAACAGTGGAATACAGTCCTGTTGTATATGTACTGTGGTGTGGACAGTAACAGTGGACCACAGTCCTGTTGTATGTGTACTGTGGTGTGGACAGTAACAGTGGACCACAGTCCTGTTGTATGTGTACTGTGGTGTGGACAGTAACAGTGGACCACAGTCCTGTTGTATGTGTACTGTGGTGTGGACAGTAACAGTGGACATTATTTCGTCGGGGACGTCATCCAGTCGACTAGGTGTTCTTGTCAGTTCGAAAACATAATTTTCACTTCATTATTTATTTATTATTTATTCAGGATGTAAAAGAAAAGTTATTTTAAAGTACTTATGGTGAAATACTTTTAGATTCTAAAACTGTATCGTGCATGAGGACACTTAAGAGAGAAGAAATAATTTCAATTTTCCACACAATTTTAGCGAATGTGACATTCTCATTGTAGTTCAGTATGGGCGTTTAGTCAATTCAGCTTCCAAATTTGCTTCATTATTAATTCCTAAATTTAGCGCATAATCTCGTCATTTCATAGTTCCTCTAGTACCAAGTACACGAGTAATTACTGGTACAATTTTTTTCATATACATGTTCTTATCTGCTCAAGTATTTAAGTGTTAGAAAATATATGTATATGTAGTTTCTAATCAATAAAATAACTGCAGTACTGATGCTTCTATGCGTGAAAATCAAAAGCAAGGTGAAAATCGCTACTCGTAAAGTCATTTTTATTAAAAATGATCAAACAAAACTGAACGTTTCGGACAAACTGCCCATCTTCAGCATAAATCTCTGAAAAATCTCTATGAAAATCTCTGCAGTTTCTATAATCATAATAATGTCCCAATTCATTTGATGGCGGGCGGATCATGTTTAAACAAAATTTCCTCTGGCTTTGACCTCAAAACTACTGAAGGCTCAACACTAGAACTAGCAAGCACTTCAAAGCTTAGTCTTCACTCCCTCACTTTCTGTGGCTCCATGTAATCATTAAATTCGTCCGGGGGAATTCAATGGTATTAGATTCCACAAAAAACGAGAAAGTTAAGTAAATGACGCTCTCTCAGTCCATCACTATCACTTACGGAAGTATGCAACAACTTTTGTTGGGAAGAGTGCCGTTCATATAGTTTTTTGGCTCAGTTCAATTGAAATTTGATCCCTTATTCAATGAGATGACATTCAATTTTTAATCAGTGAATACCCAAATGCAAAAAATGATCTTCTCTATCATGGTCCGTGTCGTGAAATAAAAGCAAAAACCTAAAGGCAGGAACCTTCCACATGCTCAGAACCTTGATTTTCAATGTGCTGATTAAATACGAGTAGAAAATTGTACTAAAACTTTGAACTGACATTTATATGATTTGGAAACGAGTCGGTGAAAAATTACAGACCACACAGCAAGGGAACTCGAGCAGACTTTAGAGGAAGTTCTCAAGCAGTCAAAATAGTTGGATCGTAAGATGGAAAGCTAAAATTGCAATATCAGCAACCAAAAAACGCAGACTGTGTGTGTTTAGTGTAGGTAGCAGTATTTTTAATTAAAACTAAATGAGAAGAAGCTCAAAATTTAACTACTGCGTAATTTTTGCCTCTTAGTGGATTTGAAGAAAACTTTCCTAGTCTTCCATTTGTTGACACAAACAAATAGTTACTGTTTTTGACTTAGACGTTGCAATAAATGGTAGAATTATCATTCAAACAGACTAACTTCACCATTAGTTCTAAACTCAAACAGAAAAAATATTATACAAAATCTTAACAAGTGCAAATGTTTCTTTACTGCAATTGTGAGAAGATTGCATTATAGCAAACAATTAATATTTCAGTCTACACGCAGATAAATTCTAAATTGAACATATCGTTCATGTTTGAAATTTTTCATAGTGCCAAAGTTATAGCCGCAATGAATCTTTGCGAAAGGACTAAGACAAATTTGAAATAAATGGCCCGAATCAGCTTCGGGGTTGTGCTGATCTCTTCAGTCAAACGGCATAAAATGAGATTAGAAGTGCATAGTAAACATTTTTCATTTAGATTACAAACGTCCCAACTTTTGAACGTCCGTCTTCGCCCATAATTTTGTAGCCTATCTTACTCGAATAAAAGGAAACGTATTTCAATCCTGGAAACAAGCATAAGATGATGAGATCAAATTACCTGCATTGCCATCATTAAATTTGTACACCAAAACAGTGTATACGAGATCAGATGTAATTTGACGGTGAGAAATACTTTTAAGAGAAATATCCGGCAGGTTAGACCCGACATCCTTACGCAGAAGTGAAGTGTGTTGGAATGCTAATCCTTACAACCCTAAATCGAGCGCTGTCAAACCCCGAAGTGAGATAGCGCATCGTCTCTTAATTTCTCAAGATCCGATGTGTAGTTGACACAATTTACGTTAAGGGACATAATGGCCAACACATCAATTTCTAAAATAGGAATCAACTGCATATAAACAATTTCAGTAATCCATTTCCTCGAGTAATACATCAGTGAAATCTTTACTTGGAGCTATTACGATGGACTACTTGAAAGATGCCTCATGTTTCGAATTTAGTTCTTGAAAAGAACTCGCCATTCAACGTGGATGATTACGCGTATTTTGTTTTTCGTACGTAGAATTAACAGAAAAAGTGTCATTTCAAATAGCTCAAATATCATATTATTATACTTCCATTCCTGCGGTACCCCTTCAGTTGGCCAAAAAATTAAAAAAGATGTTCTGAAGATGATTCCATATTGGCATCTTCTATGAAACATTAGTGGGGACAACTTAATACCCAGCCATTAACTCAATGCCTGTCATTTACCTCAATTACATCGATCAAGGTAAATGAAACTGCAGTTGAGTTCAAGGAACTGAGAGCAAGAGAAAAAAAATGGTTCACAGAGGTATTGCGCGCATAAATAAAGCCAGGCAGAAATGTTAGTGAAAAAATTGAGGAGTGCAAAATGGACAAATTAATTTATGTGAAAAATAGGTTCAAGAAGAAAAACCTGGCTGCGGATTCATGAGTAGCATAAGCGACGAGCAAAATTATGTGTTGGGATTGGGGAAAAGGGATACATTGTAACACAATCAATTTATTAGTGGATTCAACAGTGAGTCGCAGTAAGAAAATGCACAAAAAATAGCACGTATCGATCTACGAAAGCATTTTTACTGAAGTTTAGCAAAACGTCGAAAAGAAAGAAATACAGCAAGAAAAGTAGGCAGTAAAAGTATCAAGGGGATTTTTCGTGGTCATTACCAGACTTTGCGCTGTGGAGGTCTAGTGAGGTACAAGCACAGTAAGATAAAGGAAGAAAAATGTGAAGTATTGTGCATGGAAGAATTGAGTTTAATGGTTGTTACGCAGTTGAAATAGTGTGAGACATGATTGTAGAACTAATAAACGGATCCTTCGAAAGAAATAAGTATTTACTGATAACAAAATTAGCAAATGAAACAAAAATGATTGATTTTTGGTAAGACATCTGCACAGAGTAATACTTGCGACAGAGAGAGAGAGAGAGAGGATGAGAATATTCTAAAGCACAATAAGAAACGGGAAAGAAAATATAATCCAGAATAACGGCAACGGCAGAGTGGGGAATAAGAATGAAAGACGTTGTCATCGAAGGTGAGGCCGTTCGGAATAGTGGGTGCATAAATACTTAATTTGAGCCGCTACTGAATGCAAGGATCACAACAAAGACAGTAGTAATAACTCTGGGTAAATTGTTGTACCGAGTGAGCTGAGGGGATAGCGATAACTGGAGGCGAAGTCCAGAAGCTGTGACGGAAATGAAACCTTAACAGACAGCTATTATTGTAGATTACCTATTAAAGTATTTAAAGCTAGGCGATGTCTCTGGGTTGAAACGGTTAATGGAATGTTCAAGAGATTTTTATTTTCAATACAGCGTTAGTTGGTTGGTGAAGTGCGTGTACGGTTCTCAGGATATAACATTAAATATAACAGCTGAAACGGGATAAGTTTACTGTATAGAGTTTATCTTTCACAGCTAACAAAATCACGTACAACGTACAGAATCAGACCTACGTTAGAGAGAGTAATGGTGCAAGTATATTGTGGGTCTAGGAGTGTCGGATGAGGACATCAGAAATTCATGGGAAGAAAAGTGCTCTAAAATTACTAAACATAAGGAAGAGATGGATTAATTAATCTCGGTATCTTCACACTTGATTTCTTAATACCTTAATTTCTTAATACCTTGATATATTAATATTTTGATACCCTGATATTTTACAACTTTGATGTTTTATTTCTTGGGAGTAGCTTCCACAAACTTTATATACAGACGCTATTTAGACACTGTTTGACTGTCTGAGTGCGCGAAAATCAACATCACTCTGAAATTTTTCTTCTAAATTAAAGAACGCAAACAAGGATAGACAATTGGAATCGTAGAGGCTGCTTGAAATGAAAGAAATGTTGTCATGAGAGAGACATGCCTATCCAATTAAATGACATCGCAAAATAGAACTTCAGTAATTCCCTTCGTTAACACAGTAATATTTAAAGTGTGTCCGACGCTCTACACGGCCTGAAGAGAAAATATTATATTTGATACAGTCCATAGGAGGACTGTGTCTCCGCCACCTAACCACGAACCAACGGGGACGCGTGCTCAGCGCATTACTGCACTCACCAGGCCCTATATAACGGGGTGCAGAGGGGCATCGACCAGTCTTCTTCACAGCGGCTCCGATTTTCAACACTCGCCGAAAACACTCCGCCAGCTACAGCCTCACAACTGCCTCTACCGCCGCCTCGCACAGACGGTCGCACGTGGGTCGCACTCAGTAGTCACTCTACCGCCATCTGTGTCGCCACACCCCCTTGACGTTCCCTGCAGCGCTACATCGACGCAATCACTAGAGACATGGACTTCGTCACCGCATATATAGACGACATACTAACAGCATCTACGTCCATGGAGGAGCACTTTATGTGACTTTTCCGTCGTCTGAAAGAAGAAGAACTACAAGTCCACCCAGCAAAATGCATTTTCGGAGAGACCGAACTGGACTTCCGCCGCGGGTGTAGAGTATCAGCTCGAGGGATCTCGACGCTTCCACAGAAAATCGAAGCCATCTGCAACTTTCCACGACCGTCATCGATCAAAAAATGACGAGAGTTTCTGGGGATCGTCAATTACAATCATCGATTCCTTCCAGCAGCGGCAGAGAAAATGCCATCCCTCACTGAGCTAACAAAAGCCTATTCATAGAACTAAAAAAAGCATCAATTAGACCCCTGAACATGACACAGCTTTCGACACAGCATGACACAGCTTGTTTGTGCACCCACCCCAAAAAGGCAAGACGATCCTAGTTACGGACTCCTCGACCAACGCGGTGAAGGCTGTTTTACAATTGGAAATGGAGGGAGAGCAACTACCAGTGGCATTCATTTCAAAAAAGTTGGATGACACGCAACGCAACTATAGCATGTACGGCCGAGAGCTATTTGCTATCTTCTGAGCAGTTAAACACTTTGAGCAATTTTTGGAGAGCCGATGTTTTGAAATCAGGATGGATCATTGACCACTCTGCTCCGCTCTTCAAAAATATACGGATGGCAGCAACCCCCGCGTGGCCAGACAGCTGTCGTATCTCTCATAGTTTGACTGTGAGATCACCCATATCAATGAGAATGCACTGTCGCGTATGGTATCTGCAAGCAGAAATTCTCTCAAAAGAAGCTTCAATCAACTTCGAAGAGAAAATAAAGGAGCATAATGAAGATCAAGAATTAGAAGAGCTCCTGCATCTAGCATCGAAGAGTGCCCTGAAGATCCGACCAATCTATACCCACATTGGCAAAACGCCCCTTTGGTGCGACGTGTCTACCGGTCATAAGAGGCCGTACATTCCCAAAAATTGCCGAAAAACAATATTCGCGCATTTTCATGGAGCCAGTCATCCTGGCATTCAAGCAACGCGAGACTTCCTGAGACAACGGGTAGTTTGGCCCGTCATCAACAAAGTCGTCAGAAAGTGGACACGAGAGTGTATCCCGTGTCAATCGAGCAAGGTTACAACGTATGTCAAAAGTCTGCATGGAAAAATACTAGTTCCAAATGAACGATTCCAAATCATTCGCGTAGACATTGTCGGACCCCTGCCGGTATCGCATAATTATCGTGCATTGATCGTTTCACAAGGTAGTGCACGGCTACACCAATGACGGATTGTACAGCAGGAACATCGGCCAGCGCTTTTCTGCAAGGATGGGTGTCTTCGTTTGGAATCCCGACGACGATCATTACGGATCAAGGTGTACAATTCGAATCAACACTTTGGAAGCATCTCTTGGCAGCTTTGGGCACGAAGCGACACCGGACTACAGCCTATCATCCACAAAGTAACTGCTTGGTGGAAAGGCTATCTCGGCAACTGAAGGAAGCATTTAAAACCACCTTAACGAACGCGAACTGGGTGGACGCCTTGCCCCTCATACTTCTAAACATCAGAGCAACGTCACACTCAGATGGCAACATTTCACCTGCTGAAATGGTGTACGGGCAAACGTTACGTCTCACCGGAGAACTACCTACAATAAAAGACGAAACTTTACCAGCAGTCGAATTCCTGCAAAGGCTACCATTCCTGCCAGTACTTTCAAGAGAGAGGGCTTCAACAAATGTCCACGCCCCAAACGCTCTGCAAACGGCAATCAACGTTTTCTTTAAACTTGGGAGGGGGGGGGGGGGNGGGGGGGGGGGGGGGGGCAGAGAACCAATGCAGAGACCATTCGACGGCTCCTTTCGTGTACTACAAAGGACTCCGATATAATTCCCTACAGGAGTACGAGGAAAACCTACCGATATAGCAATTGACAGGATAAAAGCAGTGCCCTCTTTTATCGTTTGTTAACTAAATAGTAACATATATAACAAAATGCATAAGATCACCTAATAATGCGCTTAAATGCACCTTTTTCTTCTACTACTATCCCTTTCTTTTCTCCCCTCTTTTTTCTCTCTTGGCACAATCTGTGCTAAACTCTAAACTCTCTTCTCTCTTTTCCTTTTGATACAGCGCCAAACTTGGGCGCTGATTGGTCTGCCAGTAGGGGCGCTTTGAGGCTGTGAGGTGGCGTGCGAAGTAACGCTTCCAAGCTTGTGTGGTGGAGCAGGCGCACAGCTCGTTGAGACCACCACACATTCCAACTTCGCAGAGTTTGAAATACTGACCCCAAAACAGTAATGAGTATATTTTAAGCAATCGTTTTAGTGCGAAATTCACACAAAAGTGTTGTAGTCCATTTTTCCTTATGACTGAGAAGCGAAATGACGCGACACATCTCCTCTAAATTCATTCACATTTTTAGAGTTTTTATATTGTCTCGCCAACCCGCTTCAGCGGCGAAAACTTCCAGAACTAACTGGCACAGGAAACATAGTCTTTACCCGACATCCTGAACGGGGTCAGTAAACGCTGCAATAACAACAATTCATGACAAGTAGAACAATGAATAAAAAGAATGCTCACCTCTAATCTTCGAAGATTATGTTCCGGTGAACATTCTCCACAAAAAGCCGGCTGTCAAGGATTATATATCCCAGAAGCGGGGCCGGTATTGGTCAGAGCACACAGTGCACGCGCTCCCGACCAAGTTTAATCTTCCTCTGAGGAAGCGGCCCGCGAAGGCCCCCTCCTCAACTTCGCTCGGATCCGTAGCTGAGGCTTCGGATTCGCTCGTAAAGACAAACGAACATTTTATGCATGTTCAAAGTTATTAAGGTCGCCAGGAAAGTGAAGCACTCCCACCATCGCCCCGCTTATCATAAATAGTTAGCGTTTCTTACTTTTTAGGCCAGTTTTGATATAAATAAAGACCTAGTCCCTAATTATGCAAGATATGGGCTGTCTTGCATGGGACTTTAGTAAGGAGCAAGGCTGGATTTGCGACACAATCCCTGCAAGAAAAAAAACGGAGTTTTCTAAAGAAACTTCCGTTACACAAAAGCATTTACATATTAAAGGTGTCC
>JACJUY010006117.1:23368-44300 GCA_014220935.1 Platorchestia sp. MABIK | reverse complement strand
CTTAGAATTCCAAATTAAAACGTAAACCTTGTTACCGTCATTTTACGGAGGTTTGTTCTCCGTTCAATCTGAATTAGATTGAAATCTAACAACAATATAATTCGTTAAATCTAAATCTGTTTATTGACCGTTTCTATATCCTTTGAAGTTGTAGTGTGCGAGAATTTCTTACAATGCATTATGACTCTACATTGGTTATTTTTGATGCATCATGATTCTACATTGGTCATTTTTAATGCATTATAACTCTACATTGGTCATTTTTAATGCATTATAACTCTACATTGGTTATTTTTGATGCATCATGATTCTACATTGGTCATTTTTAATGCATTATGACTCTACATTAGTCATTTTTAATGCATTATAACTCTACATTGGTTATTTTTAATGCATTATAACTCTACATTGGTTATTTTTATTGCATTATAACTCTATATTGGTTATTTTTCATGCATTATAACTCTATGGTTATTTTTATTGCATTATAACTCTACATTGGTTATTTTTATTGCATTATAACTCTACATTGGTTATTTTTAATGCATTATAACTCTACATTGGTTATTTTTAATGCATTATAACTCTACATTGGTTATTTTTATTGCTTTATAACTCTACATTGGTTATTTTTAATGCATTATAACTCTACATTGGTTATTTTTAATGAATTATAACTCTACATTGGTTATTTTTAATGCATTATAACTCTACATTGGTTATTTTTATTGCATTATAACTCTACATTGGTTATTTTTATTGCATTATAACTCTACATTGGTTATTTTTATTGCATTATAACTCTACATTGGTTATTTTTATTGCATTATAACTCTACATTGGTTATTTTTAATGCATCATAACTCAACACTGTTTATTTTTAATGCATTATAACTCAACACTGTTTATTTTTAATGCATTATAACTCTATACTGGTAATTTTTGAAACATAACTCTGACATTGCCACTGGTTCTTCACTTCAAGTCTTTCCATAATATTATCCTCACATTACTCAAAAAAGGGTTTTTACGTAAGTTATTGTTATAAATTAGTGTTGTAATACAGTATGTTCTTCCTGCTTTGAAATTGTAGACAAGTTCAATGGCGTAAAGAGTAGCCTTGCAACGAGTTGTTGCAATAGCAGGTCGCATGATCTGTTCCTCAGCTACGCAGTGTCCTGTTCTTCCGGACCTGTTATTACCCTCCTTTACAAACGTCGGACAAATATGGACCTTCGTGATACCATTTAGGGACCTCGGATTTGCTCTCAGGATTTCGGATTCAGATGATTTCACACAAACTTCATCGAAGTTGACACTGAGGATGACTAAATTGTTTCTTCGAAATAGGTCCATCGCATTTTTGTGATAATTATCCCATGCCCTGACGGGGTATGCAAATTATAAAATGTGAAACAGAGAGGGAACAGATTTTGGAACAGATTATACCGTCGCAGCAGTCCAGCTACTAGAAGCATAACTTTTTCTGACGACTTGGCTACTCACTACATCGTGTATAATGCCGCCGTAGCTGTGCAGCTGTAAGCGCAAGTTCATCTAGCAACTTGGCTGCACTCTATATCGTGTTATTTTTTCTGGACAAAATGCTTAAAGTTTGCCCATTTTTAAAATGAGACTTTCTCATTCAACATCTAGCAACTTTGCATGGTTAGGGTGTCAGATACGGAGCGTTCAAATTTTACTTAAAAACTTAAACTGAAGGATTATGACTAGAAAAAACACTACGTTGAGTTGCCAAGTTCTCAGAAGAACTTACGCTACCAGCTCCACCTTCATAAAACGACGTAAAATATTTAAAAATCTGTCGCCAGGTACTTTACACGTGTTGACCACTTTTCAGTGACCTCACGTGCCTCCACGCACTGACCATTAGTATTGCCGTCGCTGACGCCAGGTAACTTTCAGGGACCACAGTTCATTTGAAAACTGATCAGATACTTGCCAATGAAGAGGTCACCGATTCTCAAAGTCTTGATTTATTTAACATAGTACGTCAGATTTCATAGTTTCGCAAAACGCTGAAGCGTAAGTTTTCTTTTTCGCTAGGCAGTGAAAATATTTACTGACATCCATAGTCTGGCGCTTCCTATCATTCATCCTACAGCTCGAATTGTATTAGGATCTTTTGCCGTTTCTTCATTCATCGCCGTGTATAGTCTTCGGTTCATTAAATTGTATTCTGCAGCTTGCTTTTTTATATGCATAATTTTATTCAGAGTTGAACTGCGAGCGTTTTGAAGTCTAGCAACAAACTTATCTTTTCGCACACGATGTCGTACTCTGATCTTGTATACAAATAGTCATTATAAACTTCGAATTCATTGTCAGTAACTTGGTGTGTGGCGACAGCTTCAATCTACTTTCAAAAACGACCTGTTATTTCAGCGGAGGTAAGGCAGGGTTGGCGTTAAAAAACTACCCTAACGAAATAACGTTCAACTCGAAAAAGGCCCCCAAAATACTTTTAAAATATCCATTTGTACAGTTGCTCTATTATTTTGAGCATTTTTCGGGTTCGTTGAGTGTTTTTGCGTATTTTAATACCAACCCTGGCACAAACGTTGTTTTTCTCAAATGTCATGTGGTAGCTTCCCTCCTAGTCATGCGGTTGCCTGCTGAGAGAAGCCGGCGAGTGCGGGTCCGCGCCAGTTGTAACGCCTGGCAGGTCTCGTAAAGTGCTCTCCTGCACTGTGCCAAGGTCACATGCTGCATTTCCACACATATGCTCACCTCACCTCACTTTACAGCACGTATGTCTACATCCGTTCTTGATTTTCGACTATCTTGTTCACATCCGAACAAACCTTTGAATACTTTGAATTCTATGGATGGTTGTAAACAGAGCAAAGTGCTGGTTATCTGCCCGTAGTTTTTATGTCTGAGTTCATCATAAAATTCGCATTCTATAGTGGTCAAAACCGACCTTTTTTATAAAAAAAAAACAACTTGTGCACGTAGACGAATCTGGTCATCTATAATTAACAGTAGACATTCTCTTTTTTACACTGTAGATGTTCACAAAACAAACATGTTCAAAGGACCTCATTTCTATAGTGGTTTATCTGGCTCTATTTTCTTTGTTCTCCGAATATTTAATAGTCTATCTACATCCCTCAAGGATAAGCAACTATTCAATGCCTTATTACTTTTTCTTTGGGATAAACCTTGGTTGTAGTTTGAGAGGTTCAAGCTTACTCATGATCCATTCTTGTCATTCTTCATTATAATTTTTTATTTTAGGTTCTACCTTATCAACATGAAATTTCTCAGTATTTGTTTTCCATCTGAAATGATGTTCAAATACTTTTGTTGTTCATTTTCAATGTCTAAAAAATGATGATTCAACCATTTTGACTTGGAAATTAAATTTGAAAGTCTCAATTGGGTTACTTCTTTCAAGTAGATCTCCTGAGGTACCCACAGCTAGACCGTAGCTGTACACAAGAAGAGTGATGAAATTTTTGAGATGCTGTTTGCGCTGCTACACGAATTTCCTAAAAACTAGTCGTGATGTGAACTCGAACCTAATTTTTTAAGTTGTATGACTAGATACTGTAAGGTACTTATGAGTAAGGGGGTAAAATGCGATGCAGTTAAGTGATGTTTGACTTGTTTTTGTGTTGAAATTGTGTAATGCATTTCACACTCCAGCCCTTTTAGGGTACCTCCATTGCATTTAGTAGCAAATTTCGTGCACTTACATTTGCTCCTCTGAGATAATTCGAGAGGTGACGTTACCCAGTTAGTTTTATTACATACCACAATCTGCTTGAAAAGCATGTACATGAAATAAAAAAGAAGAAGGAAAAACCATGTATTAAAAAAAAGTTGAAGCATGAAATGTATTACAACAAATTAGATTTTAAATATGTCCCAACATAAATGTCTTAAATTGAGTGTGAGCGCCAATACACAGAGAGATATCGCAACGGATGTCGTTAGCGCATGTCCGGTGTGCGTGCTGTTCAGAAGTAACGCAAGGGAGTCACGCACGCTGAAATTCTGGGCTCCCACAGAAAGGGTTGAATGGAGCGTGTGTCCGTTTCTTTTGAGCGTGTGCCTCTCGACTGGGATTTTGCATTCGGTGTACGTGTGGTCATTTCTGCAGTGATTTTTGCTGCAATGGGGAGAGAAAAAACGAATATTTTAGGGAATTAAATGGGGCAAATCAAGTTGATGAAATGCCTAAATGGACTCGAAAGTGAAACTGCTATTCCATGCTAAGAAAAATCTTAGTGATTTGCTCATCTAGCTACCCATATTGGTGGGTATATAGTGCACTGGTTGAAATGACTGCTTGTCTTAAAAAAAGAGTAATATGTCAGGGTTGTCATAATTAAGAGCAGAAACGTGTAAATTTTTCGCGTTTAATTTAGTGAAACTGATCCAAAGAACTTCTTTGCCGCAACCTTGCTGTGTCATATCACATTCTTTGCACATCACACGCACTTTCCAGCATTGTGCACCTGAGAATTGACAGATTTTACGGTCTCACACCATCACGATACTCGTTAACTGAAATCCTTCTTGGACTGATAGACGGTGCTCATTACTCTGATGCTCAAAAAATATCTGTCATAGGTACCTGGGTGTCATTGTCATACCAGTCTTAAATATGTTAATGGGTTACACTTGTCAGTCATTTAAAAAAAGAACAAACTTTTCAGGTAAATTTGTTTTGCTGAAGATGAGCGAATGCTCGAAACGTGCAATTTAATGGTTTTACTTGCAATTTTTATTTCGAGTAAATGTTTTATACGGTATTTTTAGTTCTCTCCTTTTTACTTAAAATCAGGAAGCCTCCCGATAACTTTTTTGCACAAAAACTAACTATGAATAACCCCCCTTAGGGGGATAAAACTATGGTATCTATGGGAACTGGCACTCCCAGGGGGAAAATGTGAGGGCCCAAGCTGAAAGTTAGGTAGGCTTTCTTTTTGTTGAAATAAAATGTTTCTGTTATGTTAAGGACCATCTGTTTCCGGTTCAATGCTGTCAAGTTTTTCAGCATCTACTACTTTCTCCTTTAACTTTGATCTTGTTTCATAATCTTCTTTCGCAACTTACTGTTTCTATGCCCTTTCTGCATAGATTCCACGTTCTCTCAACTCCATACTAATTGGTGCCTTCCTTCTTCCTCTCTTTGGATCGCCTTTGTAGCGGATAGGGAGGCTTAAACTAACTAATAATCTAATCTAATCTAACTATGAATAACTAGCCAATGATTTAAATATACAACGCATTTAAAATAGGAAGACAATCGCGTATCATGTGCTCTGATCCTTCCCATATTTAACAATCTCTACAGATGGTTCATTATCCCATATTGTTATGAATGGGTGCGCTTACGTTCTGGGGATGTTCTTTTCTCTGCAACGCGTTGACCCATACAGAAACAAACTAGTGTTCTGACCTTAAATTTGCGAGCGCCGTCGAGGGCATTGTTCGGTCGCAGCAATGTCATCGTTGCATAACGCGTCTCTGCCCATTACACAGCATCAGAGCAGACTTGCACAACGCTCGCCCTTCACGGTTTCTTCATCGGCCGACGCTGCCGCCTTGTACTACTTCGACATGAATATAATTCGCTCGTGGAAGTTGCGTGGTTTTGGATTGAAGATATTATTTTCCGTAGATTTTTTCATTCTATAATTGGTCACAGTATATTTGTTTGGGGTGTTCGTTTTGACTGCATAGAGTCAACGAAGGGTGAAAAATTCTGTCTCAGCGGGTGCCAATTGTCGCCTGTGTTATTTGAGTCGCTGTATTGAAATCTTCTCGTGCGAGCAATGCCAGCATTTTGCCCCAGATGACCTTTTACGTCAAGTGTGGCCTGCTATTTGACACGGTTAGTTTGCCTTCTACGAATGCAACTTCTTTGTTGAATATTCTCTAGCAAATGCCTCATCGCTGAGTTCCTGTATTATTTAAAATATCTGAACATTTTTGTCTTGGGGTAGCCGATTAGATGGATGTTCAAATTTCACTTGCAGTTCTCGTGTCTTTGGTATCAAAGTAAAACAGCGGAAGATTGGTTATTGCTGCGAAATAAATTCTTCGTTAGCCGAAATTTTGTTGATAAGCCGAAATTTACAATTTAGATGAAACTCTCATTCATCACCTGCACGGATACCGAGAAGCGTCTTTTGAACGGTGATATTTCATATTTATTTCTCAATAATCGGACTCTGCTTACTTTCGTTCTTTTCTACATCGCAATGTTAGTTACACGCATATTATTTTCCGACTGATCTCGCGCTTCTAACTGTTCAATTACTCCACAACCTTTTCGTTCTAATGACACGCTTCTAACATTTGAATCTCCGTAGGTAGTTGATGACGCAATATTCTTCGCGATAAGTGAAACACGACACATTGTATCATGAGAATAAAATTCGAGAAATATAAGGGTTCACTTGGTCACGGTTCATGCTCAATGTCGGTATCGGACGGTGTCTTCAGGATGAAATGGAGACTGTGTAGCTCCAACTCGTTTTTAATTAATACATTCGCTCTGGTTATCGTCGGGGAAAAAATTTCACTCATTTCGAAAGCCTGTATCTTGCTTATTATCTTATTTTTTCCGCCATGGGCCCGGATTCGAACAATTATTTGGAAAATATTTGTGGTAGATCTTTTCGTGAAGCGCGCGTTGCAGTCTCCACTCATGACACCAACTGCAACATTTCAAACTTTGATGCATCTCCTGAGTACTTATACTTCCCTCTTGAGATAGACGAACGATTTTTCGTAAAATAACCCTGTTTCACTTAAACATTTCATTCCAACAAAAAGAAGGCCTACCTAACTCTCAGCTAGTGACCTCCCACATTCCCCCTGGGAGGGCCAATTCCCATAGAGACTCAAATTTGGGAATTGGCACTCCCAGGGGGAATATGGGAGGTCGCGAGCTGAGAGTTAGGTAGGCTTCTTTTCGTTAGAATGGAATGTTTTCGTTATGTTAAGGACCAACATTTTTCGGTTCACTGCTGTCCTGTCTTTCAATACCAACTACCTTTTTCTTCAAGTTTTATCTTGTTTCATGAGCTTCTTTCTCAACCTACTATTTCTAAGCACCTCGTGCATAGATTCTGCGTTCCCTTATTCCATATTTAATAGTACCTTCTTCCTTCTTCTCTTTGAAACGTCTTTGTTGAGGAGCTTAAACTAGCATCTAATCTAATCTTTGAGTTCTCGCAAAAAGTTCTCAAGGAACGCAGGCATTAGCTGAGACGGGCTTTTGGCGTTTCCTTGATCCCGTTTGACTAATATGCTGAAATATTTCTCACCTTTTCGGGGTGCCTGTGAAAAACAAGAAATAGAGAGACGTGTTCTCGTTACAAAAAAATATCGTGGCCCCGCACGTCTGCATTAGAGGTCTCTTCCTTGTGGCGTGCGCGTGAAACATGACTTGCGCTTGTGAGCCAAGCGGCCTCTTGTAACGGGAGGTGTTCTGAAGACGCCCATCAGCCCTGTGTGCTACCAATTTTCAATGTTACGCCGAAATACAGCTTGTTGTTACGGGAAGTGTTCTAAACACTTCCATCAGCCCTGTGTGCTACAACTTCTTGACATTACAGCGTCTTGTAACGGGAGGTGTTCTAGAGACGCCCATCAGCCTTGCGTAGTACTGATTCTCAATAATACGCTGAAATACAGCGTATTGTAACGAAAAGTGTTCTAACAAATTTTCATTAGTCCAGTGAGCTACCAATTCTCGATATTACACCGAAATACAGCGTGTTGTTCCGTTCTGAAGACTTTTTCCTAGGGCCTATGTGCGACCAATTCTTGATATTACATCAAAATACAGCGTGTTGTTACGGGACTTCCCGTAACAACTTCCTAAAGACTTCCATCAACCCTGTGTGCTACTGGTTCTCAGTATTACCGCGCAAAAACGGACGGAGTCTTGTAACTATATGTTGGAGACTGTTCCATCAGCCCTGAATGTTATGATTATCCAATAAAGTTCTCGGTAAATAAATTAAAATTACTTCAGAACCTCCTCTTCGTTTTGTTCGGTGAACAGCACTTCCGGTGGATGGTTTTGACTTGTCAAAATACCTTTAATTACAACAAAAATATTCATGGTGTTTCGACTTGCGGACGTACATTCGCTAATAAAGGAAGATTTTCGTATCCTCTGTCTCCACTGTGATTGACGCCCTTGCCTTATCATGCAAGGAAGGAACCGCGACATCTTCTGCATGCGTCAAGGAAAATTCATGTCGCCATTCAATCCGTCATGTAATTACTGTCATAATCGTACGTGAAGAAATGAACGTGAGTTACTTCTTCGAGGGATCGTCTCATCTACATGGGAATGGTAAACTGTACTTGAGTTATTTTTACAGATGAATGAATTCGTCGTTTTTCGATGCTGTAACAGAATGCGGTTGCAAATTAAACGCGTGTGGGCTTTGAGAGCGTTCCCTAGGTTAATAAAAATGAATTTTTGAAAGGGCAAATGTAAAAACCTTGGTTCTTTATAAGGGTATGTGCAGACAAATTTCGATCGACCAACTGCTGGCAATTACGTAGGTCGCCGTATGAACCTCATCAATGGGTAGTTTTTGTCTGAGCATCTCTCGTTCTCTCCATCACATATGTTGAATGTTTTGTTATCAGTAATGAAATAAGCGCTTCCTATTGCAAACTTCTCGCGTACTTAGTTCATGGAATTGAAAAAAACAGCAGTGCTGTTGCCCAATCCACTCTCTATAAAAATTGTTTCCCCTTTACCAATTGCAGTACCTATTCTAGAACAGTATAATTTTGCACTGCTCATGCTGTAATACGTTGTGTAACGCATGGCAGCCACCAGTTAGTTGTACGAGTCTTTCGCTTGCTTAGTCTGCTCTACAGTTGCTCAACAAATTAGTTTCTGTATTTTCTCGCATTATTTCCTGAACTAGAAGCTGTGGGAGTGACCTGTGGGTTTTCAAACCGTTTCTCATCGTGCAGTCTACTTCGCTTCTCATTGCGAGTAAAAACGACTTATAAAAATTCGATCGTTAAGGTTTGGTTAATTTTCGTTATGTATGACAGTTATTAGTATACGAGGTTTCATTTTAGAGAAAACGTATTTATCCTAGTAGATTCCCTGCCACACGATTTTTTAAAACTATATCAATTAAAGGAGCATAAATTTCTGTTTCTAGTTGCAAAATACTTGCATAGCTTTCTATCGTGAATTTCTGTATAGGTCCTAATAATTTATTTCTGTATTCGGTCCAAACAAATCTGTTACGTGCAGTTCTCGTATTGTATCGCCAAACTCCTGTTTTTCTTGCGAAATTCAATGATCTTGTCTGACCTAGCGATACTCCTCACAGGTGCCACCGTCTCAAAGTTCGGCGTGCAGCAATTGACAATGCTTCTAACGCGCCACGGCCACACGAACGCTCTCAATGTGATAAGAGTTAAATATCCTTCTCACCTGCATTCCCTTTCCCTTTCGACATTGAGAGACAGACGTGTCTTGATTCATGCTGAGCTAATGTGGTGAGTCTTTCTTAATTTTCGCAAAAAGTAACTGCCAGAGCTTAAAAAGTAACAATTCAAATAGAAATGATCTTAGCGCACGTTCTGCTCCGCTGCTTAGCAATCTAAGAGGCAACTTTGCTCTTTACCCTCGATGTCGACGATCATGTGAATCCCTCGTGTGTGAGGGCTGCTTGCTGTGTACTGACTGAAATTTAGACGAATCCCGTCATCCACGTTCAATGTAATGGTGTTCTTCTACTCCATAAAATCTGCGAGTGTTCTACATTACTTCGATAGTGTTACCTCAGAGTTCTGAATCGTATACATTACTCAATCTCATATTCAGCAAAATGTTTCTCTATCCTGATGTGGTAAATATCATGTTACTCATTTACTCAATAAGATAATTATATACTCTATAATTAATGTTACGTTGCTGCAATAGTCTGGAAAGTACAGACATGTAACGTAAGGAATGTGAATGTGTAAGTAATAAATTTCATGTGATTGTTATTCTTGGCATTGTGTGCTAAATTCATTGCACCATATGAGTAAAAATAGACGTGACAAGATTTGAAGGTCATCTTAACAGAAATTATTGTAGTGCGTAGAAATCCCATGTGTAAACTGGGTCTAATTTAAATGGAAACCCTGCAATTAACCTCATACAACGTGCCGTGAATGTATCTGACTCCCGTGCAAATGATCTAGGAATTTGCTCAGGACATCTGATCAACGTAACAATTTTAGCGGCATTGTTCTTCATGAGGAAGCTGCGCCTCTGATGTGTGAGCACGAACTGGACACGTGAAGCTGTTACATGTTTACTTCATAATAAAAACCGTGCTGCCACTGATCCCGCACACTACTTCAAAATAAAAAACCTTCACGTTGCCACTGATTCCGCTCTCATTAACGGGGTTTGGGAGCTGAATCCCCTCAGGGGGAAACTATTATTGTATCTATGGGAATTAGCGCTCCCAGGGGGAAAATAAGAGGGCCCGAGCTGAGAGTTAGGTAGGCCTTCTTTTTGTTGAAATAAAATGTATTTGTTATGTTAAGGACCTTATTTTTCGGTTCACTGCTGTTCTGTGTTTCAGCTCCTACTATTTTCTTCTTCGACGTTGATCTTGTTCCATGAACTTCTTTCTCAACTTACTGTTTAATTCTATGCCCTTTCTGCATAAATTCCGCGTTCCCTTAACTCCATACTAAATGGTGCTTTCCTCCTTCCTCTCTTTGGATCGCATTTGTTGCGGATATGGAGGCTTAAACTAACTAATAATCTAATAATTTAATCTTGGGAGCTGAATGACACATTTTCCTCATTGTGGAAGTCGATATATAAACTTTAACATTGTAGTACGCGTTGACCTCTTAGGAAACCCCTTCCTAGGGAAGGTAACCTTTTCCTGGGTAAGGTAGTTACCCGTAATTCTCATAAGTAACAATAGTTCCTTTGGAAATTAGCGCTCCCAGCAAGAAGGGATGAGGTTTGCGAGCTGAGAGTTAGGTTGTAGGCCTTCCTCTTGATGAAATTGAATATTTTTGTTTTGTTACGGACCATCTTTTTCCATTTTACTGCTGTCCTCTGCTTAAACACCTCTTACTTGATAGTATAACTTTTATCTTATTTTATAAACTTCTGTCGATCATGTTGTTTCCTTGCGCAAAAATATGCGTCACAGGAACAAACTTATGCATTGATTCCCCGTTTTCTCAATTCCATACTGATTGGTGCCTTTTCTCTCTTGAGAGCACATTTTATGTGGCTAGAGAGACTAGAACTAACAATCAAGTCTAATTTCACCTCATCGGTAACCAATGAAGATTTTGAGAAATGCTGCTCCCGCCTAGAAGTCCACTTCATATTTTAACCTGAAAGATCTTGCATTACACTGGGATCATTATTTATCCTCATTTTATTTATGGATAAATGGACTCAAACGAGAATTATTTACTAAACACGCGACGAATATTCTTCACCAAAAAAAAACTAAACACAAACGACAAACATCCTGTTTTGATGTCAGTATGCACTACAGTAACAATCGTGTACGGAGGGAGCTATGCAGGCCGTCATACAGAGGAAGTGATCTCCCACACGTGGCGGAGAATCCCAGCGACAGCTGTGGTTACCTTCTGTATCCCCGTCATCGAGCTGTAGCGTAGATACCGAGCTGGATTATTGCGGCGCCGCGCTAATGCCGCGCGTTATTGCTCCAAGGTCCTTGTGACGTCCGGTCAGGCAATTTTTTTTCAATTTTGTTGTTACTGCTGTAGCTTCTTTGTGATGAATTCGATTTTTTGCGTCTTGTTTCTGATATTGTTTTGTATGCAGTATTGAACTGGTAGTTATATTGTGTTGTTTTATTTTTGAGACTTAGAAATAGGTTGTGTTCATTTTTGTCAAATGTAGTGTAAAAATCTTTTAATTTACCTTCTGAAATATTGATAACATATGTATATCTCTATTGACTGTTTTGGTGAAACGGTGAAACCATGCATGTTCAACGCTTGTGGTGTACGGATCTCGGTGTGTTACTTATTAAGGGTGATTTTTTTTAAACCATATCCAGTATCTTGATAAAAGTCGTTATCTTTTCGGTGGCTTTCTTAAGGTTCATCGTTTTGAAATTTTAAAAGACACTATAGCCGAAGTACAAGCAAAATTATACAAAATTATGTAATTTTTAAATTAAAACGCCTGATAAAATTTACCTCTGACTTTCTTCTTTAACTTTTATCATGGTTCCGAAAGTTCCTTCTCAATTTACTGTTTCTAAGCACAGTGGATCCTGCGCGGGAACACACCTTGTGCTTAGATTCCACGTTCCTTTGACTCCATACTAAAGGTAGGCGCACATTGGTCCGCATCGTACGGACGGCACACATCGGACGGATCGGATTGGATTTTCTGCGCACATTTTCGGCATAAGACCATTCACCATCCGTAGTTCTGAAGCTGAGCTCTTTCTGAAAGGACAAAATCCATATCTTTGTAGTGTATAAAGTAGTGAAAATGTTGGACAGTGATAGGGAAGAGGAAGAAATTGTAGTGGTTAGCCGTTTGCTGCATGGTAGAAGCAGAAGAACAAAGTTGAAAAAAGGAAAACATAGATTCACAACATAATTAAGAAAAGGCTGGAATTTGGAGAATTTCATACATTGTTCCCTGATTTAGTGGAAGATGACGTCAAATTTTTTCGTTACTTTCGCATGACGTATTCAAAATTCTCTCACCTTCTCAACATTCTGGAAATATAGATAACGAAAGAAAATACTCCATTCCGCACTCCAGTCAGCCCTAAAGAAAGTCTAACAGTTTGCTTAAAAGGTAAGAGGCTATCTGTAGAGGTCATCCGCATCGTTCGTACGCATCGTATTGAATGCTCTTTCGGGGATCCTCGTGGCATTGCCGATGTCCGATGCGTACGATTCGGTCAAATGCGCGCAGTACTATTTGAAATAAGGTAAAGAATACTAAAATCCGATGCGTACGATGCGTGCCGTCCGTACGATGCGGACAAGTGTGCGCCTACCTTTAATGGTGCCTCTATCCTTCCTCTCTTTGAACATCTTTGTTGTGGCAAGGAATGCTGAAACTTACATAATCAATCAATCAGCGGAATGAAATATGTTGCACCGTAAGTCTTCAGCTAAAATCCTAATCCGATCGAGAGTTAAAATTAGCGCAACAACTAGAATATTTCAACCAAAAAAAAGACGGGGATATTTTTAGCTAAACAAAATGTCAGAAAATCTCTGTTTCTGAATGGTGGAAATGATCTTGAACACTGAATTGAATGAGAACATTTTGAACATGATTCTGACCTAAGAGATCGGACTGAGTCCAGTTAACAGGTGGTGTGATGTGCTTCTAGCCCACGATTACTTGTTGAGAACCATGAAGCGTCTATAGCGCGAGTAGGAAGTTTCACAAAAACTCCACGATAAAAATGAACTCATAACCAAATCACTGTCACTGAATATTTTCGTTACTGCGTTATCTTCATCGCTCTGATCCAATCATCGTCTTTAGGTTACATGCTGACTTCATTTGTCCTTTCCATGTGGTTCATGACCTCCTGAGTTGTATGTCAACACGTTGCGTAGACGTGATACCGCTTACTTCATTAGCGAAGTAATTTGATAGGCCAGATTTCGTCAAGGGTCTTCTCTATTGGACTTGTTTTGTTTCGTCGTATGATTTACATTTTTGTTTTGTGCTATTTTTCTTTGTTTAAATTTCATTTTATCTATGTTTTAATATATTTCAACCGTTAATATTTAAATTAATATGATTAGTGAAGATTTTGAAACTCTAAGATTCGAGTGTAGAAGTGTTAAGTGAGTTCACGTTTAAAGCTTTCAACTTCCAGTATGCGACATTGAGCTCAGAAAAATCCTGTTGGTTAAATGATTAACTCAAAGTTCTAGGCGGTCAAGCTTAAAGCTATGTTCTCAAATAGGTGTTATCTATCTCATCAACGGTACTTTTTTGTAAAAAATTTAACCAATGTTACTAGAGCTATACCATTACTACAGTATGTAAATTTACACTTACAAAACATTACGGTTCGCAAAAGAATCTCTACCAAAGAACACATACATTAATCTTATTTTGAGAGATCGAGAAAACAAGAAGCACAAGTAAGACTGACACAACCTCAAATTACGACACCTCACCTAAGTAAAGCGTGACACAAGGGTGTGACAGGGTCGACATACGTCGGCAGTGACGCAGCTGCAGCGTGAGCTTGACCCACTCACTGGGGCGTGGAGTCTGCCTAAGGTCACGAGCCGCGTAGCTCTGGCGGTAACGTTTGCTGGGGCGGTGCAGTTACACGTCACTTCTATCTGGCAATCTTCGATTGGGTGCCAGGAAGTGTGCCGTGATGCATCTGAATAACCATTTCTGGTCGGACCTGCTGCCAGATGGATAGTGAGTGTAGAAAAGAGTCAGTGCCTTGTTAATAAAGATAGCTCGCCTTCCTAGTGAGGTGTGTGCACTTGATATGCAAAGTGCTCTCCTGCCACGCTTGTTACGATTGCAGTGTTGTGATGGAATTACGGCGTGCAACTGTAGTCCTTTCGCTATCGCCCTCTGTTGCGGCCCGCCCTCGCTTCTTAGTTTCGCCAAGTTTCCCTGCGGAGTCTCCCGGATCTCTTCCGGCTGAGGAATCTGGTCTGTAACACTAAGGCTAAAGCACCTGAATACAGTGAAAGTTTCTTAGGCTGTATTTTAAAGTTGGTTGAAAAAACTTCTAATCATAAAAAGAAGAAGCCCTCAATTTAGAAAAACGTGAGAAATACTTTGCAGGCTATAACGAATGGCGAGATGCTTGAGAATTTATTTTTGCATTAATTTTTGAAGAGGACACAAGCCATCATGGTTAAGGGTTAAGTAATTATAGGGTGTGTCATTACCGTATGCGTAGGCGAGAAGGTATTTCAAAACCCTTTTATACGGGAATTTATTCGATTGTTTGATCAAGTAAACTTCTGCCTTAAGCAAATTTATAATCCCAATGCTTACGTCAGTTAGCAACCGTTGTTTGTTTCACCAAACGGAAGTTTGGCATGGTGCATTTTTTTAATAATGAAGATTTTTATTAGTTGCTCCTTAGAGCTAACAGCCAATATCTAACAAATTATTGAGGTCGTAATTCTAACTCGAACACTGATCTACATACTTTATTTTCGTCGAAGACAAAACTAATGAATCTTAAGAGGCCTAAAATCGAGGTACACATGGCAGACATCTCATGGAACGTGCGAGAGAGAGAGAGAGAGAGAGAGCATTGAAATGTCACTTCATCACACTGTATGGAGTATAGGACGCTTATTACCGCATGTCCTGCCATAGAATGGTTGAATTTGGCGCAATTAGCGTCGCCACGACGATACGGAGACCCCGGAAGGAGGTCACTCTAGCGTGTAACGCCGGCGGCGGGGGGGGACTTGTGTACGCTGGCCTTGCCGAGCTCTGGATGCTGCACAGAAATGCGCTGCTGCTGCTGCCCACGGCTGCTACATTGTTTTTCTCTCTCCAATATTCTTAACACGTTGACTGCGATGGGTTGAGCTGAAGTTCAGTTTTCAACTCGTATTTAAAGTCAAAAGTTGTCAGTAATTTTGTGAATACCAAACATTAACTGGACCCATTAAAAACCATTGATTTTGAAAGATTGCCAAAAAATTTCAAACGACCCACCGATGGGTCGTTTCGCAGCAGAAAGAACTTAAGCACGACCCATCGATAGGCCGTATCGCATGCAACATGTTAAATTTGGACTTTCCTCCTAATAAAACTAAACTGTGAAGCCTTCTCTCTGCTCTTTGTGTTCAAATTTTTTTTTTTAAATAAACGTGAAAATTTCGGTTGGAAAAAACCTAGAAACTCTGCTGCTGTCCGAGCTCCTTCGCCTGCGAGTTGGTAGAGAAAGACCTTCATTATTTTGGTGCCATCTCCTCGGTAGCCAAGTGGGCGTTTGCTCGCCTCAATCGTGACGGCGATGGAATTCACGTCGCAGCACAGATTGTTTGGAATCTTTTTTTCTCGTCGTGTGTGATTTCAACTTGGGGCTGAATTTAATGTTTGCGACAGAATGAAACAATTATCCGTAATACCACACGTCAACTTGAGCTAATCCTTAGCCTATCTGTTGAGCTAATTTTGGTTCAGAAATGAGTGTCGTAAATGGAATGAATTTCTTCTTCATTTTGATGAAACAAATGGTACACTGCAGGCGATCGATCCTGAGGTGATATTTGATGAAACACATGGTACGTTACAGTCGACCTTGGAGTCATGAATAATCATAATAAGTTGTGATTTGGGACACAAACATAAACTTTTGCAGCTCGAAATTATCCCAGTTGATTTACTAATACGATGATCGATTCAAAATATGAATAACTAGGAATAATTTTCAGCCAAGTAAGGTGAGGTTCGTGTAAGATAATATACAGCCGGAGGGAAAAAGCAACCATTTCTGTTATTAGTATTCTTAAGGGTTATTTCTTTGGAACTTATAAATATCACCAAAGCTAAAATTCATCCAAAATAATAAAAAATTTAATCTAACTCGACCTGACGAGTTCTGCAGTGCTTTGAATCATTACCTAAAATCCAAATCAAATTATTAAAAGGAATAAAGAAATCTCAAATTCACTTAACGAGTTTCAACATTCCAACCCGTCATGTGCATGGAAGCGTTGGAGCCCATCTGTCACATGTGTTTGCGAAAGAGGGATGTGAATAACAAATGTTGTTAGCAGAAATGTTATAAGCACTTGAAATTCGAGGTTGACAGCTTCGTCTATGGGGAATAAATTTAGTGGAAAAACGTTCTGTTCGAAAGCCCCCAAAATGGTAGAATAAGTCGAGGTCAAAGTAGGACCGCCTTCGTGCGCGCAGTATTTTGTTCATCAATATTTCTTGTTCCTTAGGAAAATCCCCGGCAAGGACTTTCACTCAACGCACGTGGTAACGAAAAATCGTATTGCCCTATTTGCTTCTTACGCAACGTTATACACGAGCTTACAACACACGAAAAGAACAGATGAACGTTTGAAACGCAATGATCATACTTCCAATTGCCGCCTGCAAAATTTTCAGCTTTGGTATTCCGCAACTTGGACCTGGCAAAATGCACCATTCCGTTGAGCCCTGAGCCGCCCAGGTGTCGGGTTTTCAAACAATTTATGTCGTCTTAGCTGCAGCTGGCAGCCTAAGTTATTCTGAGTCTACTTAGCCGCCCTTGTGCTGTTTTTTTTTCGACCATAACCCTCATGTTTGATTATTTTTCAACTTGAGTATTGTAGCCAGAAGCTGAAGAGTCGAATCTTGTATTTTTTCTTGGTTATCCGAGTTTCACCCACGGGAAATTAACTCATAAATTATATAATCTGACGACGTCAATGATACGATTGAAAGCACGAATTACGCTTACGCAAATTGTTGCAGTTTTTCAGAAGTCTTTTTACATTGGTTAATCATAGTATGCTTATTTTATGTAGACTCCTAAGATATCTGCTACAAGTTCTCGCTTCTCTATATCCGGTACGCTCGTTTTCGCGTCGGTTGAGTAGTTTGAAAAGTGAGAGTGGTCGAAGACTGCCCAGTCATGAAATATAGCCGCCGCCTGAACTTTCCAGTGACGGAAGTCCGAAGTCACTCCAGATCGCAGTTCTTGGACCATCAACCGAGACAAACAGTGCCGGATATGCTGTCGGATCTGCGCTCCAGTCTCGGACTAAAATAGTTCCTTGTGAGCAACTCAAGAGACTTAACAGCAGTTCGCGGATGCTGCGAGTCGAGAAAAAAATTCGGGAGAGAGAGTCCCAAGAGCTGGACCGTCTTCGGCAATACCTTTGGATCAGGTTTGGCACTCTATCGTCGACAATGTACGTTTTTGGTCTGGTGAATGCTTTCACGGGCGCTAGGACCGAACAGCGGATTGAGGGACACTACGGAAACATAAATGTTTAGGCATGTCTGACCGAACTGAGTTGAATCTCGCTTCAGGTCAATGAAGATAAGGAATAAACACGAGGCCGACGAACAGGTGTGATTGATAGCTACCCTACGAAACGACTGTACCAATTGTTTGATAATTTTCGATTCTCACGCTAATGCCACTCTGTCTAATTTTTGGTACTTCGCCTACTACGTGAAAAATGAGTCGAAAATTTGAAATTCCCGACCAATCGTGGGTAAACCTTATAGTTAGCCATCGCAAATGTCGTCGTATGTATGGGTACCATGTGTTTGAATGAACTTTGTGTAGTTTAATGATTAACTAAGTTCAGGGCCTCAGGTCTGGTAGGGTTGAAAATGACTCGCATTTGAAAATGACTTTTTATTTATTTGACAGCAACATTCGAGTGTAATTTCCCATGAGGATTGTGATAATGTTTATATGGCTCACTACTTTAATGGTGTACCGCGGGTTTCAGTGCTAAATAATAAGCGCGTGAAAATTTTGTCGTAAATTCTCGCGTCATTTCATCGTTTAGTGATGCTTGGCGAATTCTTTTTCAAATTGAAATGAAGATAAATTCGTGCCAAGCTTTAAAAAACCACGATACGAGTATACCAAGTTGCTTACATTTGTAAGCAATGAAGACCTGTTTTTTTTACAAATCAACAAAAGTGAGTCTCTTCCCAGTTCTGCTCATTCAAGTCCATTCACATTGAGAACTCAACTGCCGTGCATCTTTCAAATGCCGGTGACCAGGCAACGCATGTGCACGTTGCGGTAACTCAAATCCTCCTCATTCTTTCATTCCATCAGGTATTTGGACATTTCTCCCGAGGTGGGATGCACGACAAGTTAAATGCGAGTTTTTGTAGGCGTGAAGCTCGTATATTGTCGATATTTAAATCTTGAATTCGCCATGCAACACAGTTGATCACACTAGCCCTTGGGTCGACCATGTTGCCCTTGACTTCACTCTTCGCGTCTTGTTTACTTTGCTGTTCACACTATCAGCTTCCGTTTGCATTGTTTATAAGCCTGCAGAAGATACAGCACCTAGAACGCAAAGGCGGTAAATAATATCTCACAGATCAACATAGTTTTGAAAAAGCGAAACTACTTCAGGTTCTGATAAATGGAGACGGCTGTCGTGCATTCCGAATTTTAACTTATTTTTTAAACGTATGAAGCCAATGTTTGTTCTTGTGTATATGCGCATGGCAAAGTTGAGCTCACACTACTAAAATGGATAAGTACTTCAGGGAGACCTCTTTCGTAAGCGCAATTTTTACGAATATTACCGCAGAGGGGAGAAAACTCAAATTGACCATAAATAACCTTTTAACATCCTAAAAGAAAATTGCTTCTAAGTACCACTCGCCTTATAACCAATTTGTTTGGTTGTGGCCGCCAAACTCTCGATACATTGCTCCGATTTAAAATTCAGTAAGTGTAGATGATGGCATTCTAATTTTTCACTTTTGGGGTTCAAATGTACGAAAGATCTCGGTGAAACACAACAAACGAAGCTGTGTTCTAAATGGGCCGTGTTTCCCCACTAAATTTAGCCCTGATCCATGCAGAGCTGAGGCATCCTTCCTCTGGCACACACGAACCAAGGCTGTTCACGGTCAACCGCATACCGCACTCTAGCGCCCGCCAATCCGCTTGCCCGCCTCCTGCGCATGCCTTGCCTATACCTACTCCATCATGTGGCGGACATGAAAGAATCTACCCCTGTCGCCCTACAACACTGCAGTCGTTCGGGTTAATTCATGGTTCCAGATTTTTAACCTTTGATTGGGTTTAGGCTTCATTTACGAGAGATATGCTTCTTTGTACCTTTCAAGCTAGGGGTGAACGATTTCCCTCAGGAGGCATAAGAGTGGCAACAGTTTTCGGTTAATTGGGTTTATCTACCCTATGTTATGAGGACTATTGCCGCAAGGGGGATACTGTTAGATTACCTCTGCTTTAGGTTGGCCATCGGGACGTCTATCTTTCACGCTCAATTTTTTCGTTTTATTTTCATCTATTACTTGCCATATCTTCTTTGTTAATTTTTTCATCTTCCTTCTCAACATGCCGTTTCGATGCACAGAGTATCGTGAGTAGGAACACACCTTGTGTATAGATTCCTCGTTTTCCACAGTCCATACGAATTTGTCCCTTCTCTTCATAATCTTGAGATCTCCTTTGTTAATTGTGGCTCGGGAATTTTTTATTAACCAATGTTAAAGTAATAATATTGATTAATAACGGTACATGATGCATTTTAATACTCCTTGATACTCCTTTCAATACCAGCCGTGAAAAAGTATGTTGCTATCTGTTATTGTACCAATCAAAATGACCGTATTAACTTGATGATGGAATTTTAACGAAAAATACCGGTGAACTTTTGGGAACATTTGAACATTCAGTAAATTTTTGTTTGCATCTGTTCAGCAGAGGGTTACCTGAAACCCTCTATCGTAATTCTTCCTGTAGCACAGGAGCATAAGTGTCTGCATAGATGGTGCTCTTCGAATTTGATTAGCATGCCAGCTTACTTCGCAGAGTGTAGTGGCCAGCACTTTTTCCTCCTCCTGTGGACAAATGTTCTTGTTTATTGTTCGTTCCATCAATTCAGTGACACTGTATACCGTAGCGAACACCTGGCCACTGCTTATATGTCGTGTTTGGCCGCGCACCTCGCTATTACTACAGTATTACAATCCGCACGTGTCATTATAGATTGCGCCTCCCTCGAATACCATGCCTCCCTTCTTTGTTCACAAACAACATCGGCATCTACGGATGCGTTATTTCCAATTGAAGCATGATACATATCACCTTTTACATTGGTTTTTCAAGTGCCTTAGAACTAACACCAGGACGCCATGACGCTTTCCCCCGGTCAAAGACCGGTACCCATTTCAGACACCTGGGTAGAG
>JACJUY010006117.1:6987-23233 GCA_014220935.1 Platorchestia sp. MABIK | reverse complement strand
ACTTAACGCCCATCGAGGAGTGTGTAGGATTCCTTAACTCGATTCCAGGAGAACACTGATGCTAGTGCATCTTCCCTCGATGATGCTGAAGGAGTATCTACTCGTAGAATTCCTTAACTCGTTCACCGTGTTTCTGCGGTTGTTCACGGTTTGTTGGGTTATAAGCTGTAGAATTGGGAAATTAACTTTTCTGCTCGAATATGTTTTCATCCCTCCTTAGAAATATGGAAAATATAATTGCACGATATTTCACACTGTAGGATAAATTGTTTTTTTTTAGGAAAAGTTGCAAAACAGGTGAAATGTTATTCAATTATACTCTGTAAGGTGAAACGAGTGAAATGCTATTCATTTATTCCGGCACGTGAGTGAGCAATTTGCATGTTAGGATACATGTGTCCCAACATGCGATGAACCTGTTAACTTAATTGAGTCTGAGGAGTACACTGATCACAATGCGCATCCGCGTTTGTACTGAAGGAGTAAGTCTAGTTCCTTAACTCGACGCATATACACTGACACGTCTTCCCTCATTGGTGTGCCTAGCGAAATAGCGATCCTCGATGAGACTTGTGGATTCAGCATTGCTTTTGAGTGGCGTTCGATAGTTGAGCTTGATTCTTAGGCTCCAGCTCTACCTTCGTCCCTGCTGTCTATTGCTCGAAGGAGGGGACAGCGGACAACGCTGCGTCTGCTTTTCTAACGAAAGTTTTCGTATCTGATTTTCTCTTTCTTTACCCTTTGGTCTTTTCTAGATGCACGCGTTCTTTTCCAAGGCTTTATGTCACAGCGCCACCGAATGTTGACATTTTCTTGCTTGTCGTGCCAAAACCTCAACCTTGGATGAGATTTACCGTCTGGAGAGCATACTAAACATAGGCATGCTATTCTCAATTATAAAGAGATCAAACAACTGGAATTACTTTTCTCGGCCGGGAAAAAAGTCTCTAGGCTTTAACACATCGAAACTATACATTCTTAACCACAGAAACCAAAAGCGACCTCTCACAAATCATTACTTGACAGCTCTCCTCTGGGAACTAGCGCGTATTGATTTATTACCGAAGCAAAACACTCGTCACATCAAGCGCTTTTTTTAAATTTCCGTCAATCATGCGACACACGCCTTGGCCTAGCGTTCTTGTGTGGTAAATGTGGACTATCTCGAGCTGGAACTCCAGCCCCAACATGCAGCTGTTTCCAACTGTGGTTCGTGTGTTTTGTTTTGCCAGGCTCATCACGTCCCATGATTAGTGCTCCTCCAGCTTGCGAGACCTGAATTACACCATTTGGGGAATTGTGCACGCGTGAAGAACGAGTTACCTGCATGCAAGAGGTGCAGATTTCGTTTGTTTTGAGTAATACGTTCAGGGTTACGTCTTCCTATTCTGTACCCTGAAGCTTGCTTCGACAAAGTTATCGTCAGTGCGTGAAAAATGGTTCGTGTACGAGAGTCGTAATTTCCTATCATTACGGTGTTAATTTTAACCTTTTTCAGTGTAAACTGTTAAGAAATCTGTTGGGTTGTCCAGAAAGTTCGTGCCGATTTTTAGTAGTTCATTTTTCAACTTGTTTTAGAACATGATTGAGAAAAGAAAATAGGATGTAAATACAACTCGATTTAGAGCGCAGTTCGAGCTGGCATTTCATGGAAGGAGGTTTGAGATCCCATCACATTGCTAATTCTGCAACCCTTCAAAATGGAAGATTAAATGTTCATTTTCGGGAGTTGATGCTTTTCTATTCTCGTAAAGGAAAAAGTGCCTCACCAGCAACCAAAGAAATATGCTCAGTTTACGGTGATGATTCTTAATCCGGAAGAACTGTGCGGAAGTGGTTCGCAAGGTAGCCTTATTGATGAGGAGCGATCAGGCTGACCATTCTTCACAGAAGATGACCAAATCAAGTCATTAATTGAGAATGGCTCACATTGCACCACCAAAGAATTGCCAAATCCGTTGTTCAAGAGCACTAGAGAACTTGGGTTCGCAAATCACCACGTTTGGGTGCCACATGACTTGTGTGAGAAGAACCTTTAGGATTGCATTTTCATCCCATCTGTGATTTGCTTCACAAACCAAATGAATATGTCTTTTATAAATCAAATTGTGACTGGAATTCAAGACAAACGTCCAGAATTAGCCAACAGGAAAGGTGTTGTTTTCCATTGGGATAATGCAAGACCACATGTTTCTTTGAAAACCAGACATAAATTAGTGCATGCAGCTTGGCTGAGATGTGTTACCCCATCCTCCATATTCGCCAGATATTGCTCCATTGGAAATCCTCTTATTCAGTTCTTCGCAGAATTGTCTTGATGGTAGAAATTTCAATTCCTTGGATGACCTGAAAAGATATCTTTATGAATTCTTCGCCATGAAACCACTGCAATTCTGGAAGAGGGTACTTTCCAGTTGAATGAAAAATAGAGAAACATTGTGCGACAAGATAGTTCGTATTTTGTTAATAAGAGATGTAATGGCTTATATTTGACCTTTTTTTTTAATCGTCACGAACTTTCCGGACAACCCAATACTTAGTTACATATCGTTTTGATAAAGGCAGAAACATTTTTCGACAATAGACTCGTCCTTCTGGACCAAGTAACTTGATGCGTCACTCCAGCAGGACTTCATAATTATTATACACATAATTTTTTTCTAAGTTTGGATCGTCACCAAGACCGTTAACTATGTACCGAAGCTAGCATTTCTGCCCCATACCCTGCAGAGGTGAGCGCATCATCATTCTATGGCGCTTACAATGTTTGAGTTTTTACCAACGGGAGAACAGACGCCTGGACTGCTAATAGAAGGCTCCATTGATCTGGAATTCCCAAGTTTCTTAAATATTATCTTATATGGCCACTCCAGTGTTATTTACAACATTGTATGTCATTTACCCCCGCATTGAAAGGTCGGGCGGACTTGAAGTAGCTCAAAATTTTGCTCCAAGTCGTAAAAATCATCGTTTTTGTCTCTTGGAAAACTTGACAATACCGGGGGCACCGCGATAAACTTGGAAACAGTGATGCTTCATTCACATGAGGGCCAAAATTTACAGCAAATTTTAACCGGTCATTTAGGGTTTCTGTTTTCAGATAAATTATAATTGGAGCCATTTACTCTCCGATAAAACTGTTGGTGCAGCCAAGAATCCACACTTGCTATGTTTTTCTGACGGATCTAATCGAATTGGGCCGCTTAATTCTTTGTAAAAGTTTTACATCTGAATGTTGTGGTACCTCGAAGCTGTTGCTCAACATTTCGTAAATCCATTTCTGCACAGCATTACTGTGCTCGCAACCATGGGAGCCCACTGAACTTCTTTCATTTTTACATTGGCGTTGAAGCTTGTCTTCATTTAGAGGAATATTACCTTTCAGTATAAACTTGAAGCTGTGCAGAAGAAGAACTTATTAACCCTATGATGTTATATTTATAAATATAAATTTTTTTGCTGATATTAACGTGAAATTAACACTTACGACAGTGGATCAAACTCTTTCTCTGCGTGTCCGTTGTTTAGAAACAAGAGACGATCATTGATAGATATTGTGGGGAATGCAGAGCTTATGGTGCTCTTATTGAAGGTTAAAAGTAAAAGATTTCTCCGAAAGCAAAATTAAAAAGCTTTTGCTGCTTAATAAAACACTCTTTGAAAAGAACCTCAACTATACTTTTGTTGAGTAAAAAAAATGAACGCGCCGAAAGCACAATATGGAAAGTTCAACCTGTTCAACAACGCACTCCTCCACAAAAGCAGGCATTTTAACAAAGAATCTCTCTCAGAGACCTCACTCGCGGTACGTTCGACGCACCTCCCACCGAGGAAAACTTGAGTAAAACTCGACAGGCAGGAGTTACTCAGCGGTGCATTGGAACGTTCGGCCGCCCTAGAGAGTGAGAGCTAAGCGGGCACGAGGGCATGTAGGCCAACGCGTAGTCCTGCGGTCTGCTCGCTGACGGCAGCCACGGGGGAAAGTCCCGGCCGGACGCTGCGGGCAGAGCTCGCTTTCTTAGTAACAGCGTCGGGCTTGCGTCTCCTGGCAGGTAATCTGTGTGGTAACTGGAGCCAGCATGTCTGAGCTGGGCTTCCTCTTTACTGTGGGGTGGGGCATGATAGTTTTGTTGCTTTCTATCATGGCGACGTCTTCGTGCTGGGAGCGTTGCGGTCTTTCTACTTTATTTTATTGTTTGTGCGTTTTTTTAAAGAGTACCTTGCTACGCGTACCTTTTTCTTTTGTTGGTCCGCAGTAAATCAATTGCTTCCAATTATTAACCATCGTTTTCATTATTTCTTCTCAGTCTAATGAGTAAATGTCTTCTCTGCTATTCGTGTAAACATGTTAATTTTTTCTGGGGGAAAATCAATGTCAATAATTTCTGAAATTGAGAGCATATTGAACTGAATTCGTACAATTTCATTTCTGCGGCAATTTTTTTTACCAAGAGTACTTCTAGTTTACTCTTAAATTTCATTAACAATATTTTCCTTGTTTTAAAATCGAAGAGGGGAATAGCGTCTAAATCACACCTTCGGGCGATTTTGGTGTCAAAATAGGGCATATGTAATAGAGTATGAGGTATTGGCAGGAGCTCGAACTGCGTTGCCAACCGAGAATACCGTGGTTATAATTACCGTCCCACTAAAGTGTCGTTGTATAGCAGATAGTACACCGTAATCCTTATCCGGCGCATCTTTCGTTCTTTAAAAGAATCTTAAGCATTTACCGTAATCCTGACTCTCTCTCGGTTTCTGTGCAGTGCAATAACTTCACAACTTTGCTTCACTTCAGCTAGTCCCAGTCCAACTTTGTAGCTGGGTTAGTCCAGGTCTTCGTCGCTCATGCTAGAGCTGACAGAACTGCAGTGCGTCAGAACGTATTACGCGTGATGTGACCTGGATAGCCAACCTAGCACGGGAAACCCAAGCGCGATAAAGTTCCGTTTCATACCAGTCTCGTCTTTTCATTTAAAGGCTTAGTAAACGCATCGTGATGTTCATTAATACGATTACATGTGATGTCGCTTTCTCCGCAGCGATGGAACGATGTAATCGAACGTATTGCTATTCCTTTTCTTCTTTATTGAAGCGAAGGCAACCAACGTTATTTCTCGTTAAACCGATTGTAAAGTTACGAGTTTGTAATTTTCTTTTTATGAACAATTTTTGATTTATTCTTCTAATTGTTAAATTTTTCTGTCGTGCGTGGTGTTGGAGTTCCATTCCTGTGAACATTTCTGTGCAACTCTTCCGTATAAGAATACAAAGAGCAGAAACCAACTAACACTGCAGCACGTTTGAATGAACTCATTCACGTCCAAGTATCATGAAAATAAAATCTGAATCAGCTTATATTATTCTGCTTTTACAGATGTAAATCGATTTTCAATCTTTCGGTAAAGAAAAAATGAGAAAGTTGGGAATTACTCTTAGCCCAGGAAAGATGGTATAGTTTTTAAAGCGCTGGACACTTTGTGCCATCAAAGCACAACTATTCAGCCCACTGAGCTCAGTTCAGTTTGTCTCTCATTAATTTCGTTTTAGAACGTCATTTGGTTAGAGAGTAACTTCTGTTTTTTTTTAATTTCCCATTAGATGATGACAAGCAATCATTAACGTCTTTCACACTGGGAGCCCTATTCAAAAAACACTTCAAATGACTTAGTACAATTCGCTGTCGGCTTAATAAGGTAAAAATCATTGATTAGATCAAACATAGAATTTGCTGCTGATATCGCTCCGTAAAATAATTAACTTGACCGAACGAATAATTTCCTGTAGACTTTACAACTTAAAAATTACTTGAGTTAACTGCAAATAAATAAAAAAGCAAGGATAGTAGCTCTCAAATTACTCATTATATTTAATCAAATAAGAGGATTCAAAAACCGAACGTTCCGACCTCTAACGTCATCTTCAGTATGTGAAAAATTGTTTAATAACGTAAGTTCATTTGAAAAAACATTCAAAATTTTTTTACGATTTTTAACGTACAATTTACTGTATACTTCATTTCGTAAAAACATCGTTATTCAGTCAAACGCATAATAATCAATGTAGAATTTACTACGCAGAAATAACTCTATTTGTACATATGTATTATACACAGCATACCATACTCGTATTTTTTTCCCTACAAAATCGTATTATTTGACCAAACGTACAATTCACTGTAGACTTGACTGCATATAATTCTTGACTGTAAACCTGACTGTTGACTATACTACAATTATACTACTAATGCGTATAATTCACTGAATACTATACTACCTGAAAATCGCATAATTTGAGCAATCGCACAATTCTCTGTGGACTTGGCTGCATAGCAGTCGTGTGACAGAGCGAGGCAATTACTCACGCCAAACATTCCACGACGGCTTACCCTGGCAGAAGACGTGGGGAATCCTCAAAATCTCGCGCCCGGCGCCTACGACCTCAAGAGTTGCGCGACTGCGACTCACCAGGCAAGTCGGCCTCAACCCTTGGCTCGGAGCGGACGTACCCTAGCACTCTACTCACTGGTTCCGCACCTGCCTGTCCAAGCGCCGCTCTCACTCCATTAGCGGACAAATCGAAATTTCCGTTCGTGTGATTGGAAGTATAGTTATCAGAAAGTGCATGATAAATCTGTTAGTGCGGCCGAGTGCTGTAAACTGGTGCATTTCAAAAATAATAATTAAAATCTTTCTGAGAGCCTATTTAAACTAGAAGTCTGGTTATTGAACATTTTGTTTTTAATTCGTGAGAGTAAAGATACTGAATTCTTGTGTCGTATTCAAATACGAGTGTCTAGTCTTGATTCTTTAATTCAGTTGCTATAAAATAGCGATTGTGAAGTTCGATTGCTTAAGGAATTGAACCGCTAGTCAGTTCTTGAACCTGAAATAATTCAAGAACGTAAGAAGTTATACTTAGATCAATGGCATATTGTGCGACAATAGACGAGTTGCTGGTGCTTCCTGCAAATATTCATGTGAGTTGGAGGCAAGATAATACATTAATACACTGCACGTGTCATAAGGAGTAAATAATAAACTCACATCTTAGTGCTTTCACCCAATTCTCGCGATTCGATTTCATTTTTTTTGTGTATATGTGAGGGGGAGGAGATTCAAGTTTCGTCGTTTGAAGTTTTCTCAAAATTTTGGGTCAAGATGATATTTTTCTTTAAATGTCACGGTGTTGCGCGTTCTCATAATTGCATTTAAAGGATGTTTAAACAATTTATTTACCACAGGTGATACAGAGGTAGAATGTTTATTAAGTCTAGTACAATGGTCAAACTAGAGTATAGCTACCTGTGGGCCCGAATAAGTTCAGCGACTTCTGGGCATCCTACCATCACGTTATTCTAAGGTGTACAATAATCTTTAGCCTAATTCACTTACCCTAGTTTCGCAATAGACTGATCAATGAGATAATTGACTTGATATTTGATGCTGTATTTTACAATATAGGTCAAATCGGTTATTTTTAGCAATATATTCGATAAAACGATTAAGCGCAGACTGAAGATCGGTATGTTACCTTTGGCAAATCACAGTATTAGGACCAGACATGTAGGAGGCAAGATGTGTCTTGGTGGTCTTACACGACTAGTATTTTGATAGGAAGCGAGATTCAAGATGTCTTTTGAAAACTTTGTAAGAATTACTTTCACGAATCTCCGCAGGTATTGAGTTCCAAGTTTTAGTTCCAACGAATAGGATACTGTGTTGCAACCGGGCCTTTGAATAACCGCGGTGGTTATCTTTCTTCTCAATCTCGAGCAGATATACTTGCACTGTCAGTGTAATCATTATGATGACCTATTTCAATGATGATTCCTGCCGTCAGTAAATCACTCACACAGCGTTATGAAGTCCGCTCAATCGTAGCAGACCTAAATCATAATTCTTTGTGTGGTGATAGTAAGTCATAGCCCTGAAGAAACCGGACGCCTCTACAAGGTTGTAATGTGGCATATGGGATGTATAAGAGGCCGGCCGGGCCTAAATTCTTCCTGCATTGAAACGAACATTTTTTCACTTAATGTGAAATCTAATTTACGTTCATACTGTTTTATTTGTGCAATGTGTGCCTTAAAAATGTCCTGTTCTAGGTTTGCCTTCGGAAGTGTGCTAAGAAGGAGATTGTCTTTCAATGTTTCGAGAGTAAATGCATAAAATTCCTGAACTTTCTTTTCGATATTATTCTGTCAGTTCTAGTCATCGCTTGAGTATCGTGGGAAAATGATCATGATCCTAACTCAAGAAACTCACCACATAATTTCTAACACAGTAATGTGATGACCTTCTAATATAATACTAAGGTTTAGTAACGCCATATGTTTTCTAAGTTGTGTCGTTCTTCTGAAATTCTTTTTCCCTCTCGTGCAAGAAGTCTCTGTTCTGTGGTACTGCACGAACCTCTGGATGTGTAATCTTAACAGTTCATTTGGCAAATTTTCATTGCGTTAATATGCTGCCTGTAGCTTGCAAAATACTCTTCAAATTAATTCATTTACTAAAACCTATGTATGATGTCTCAGGGTTTTTTACAATAATGTTACCTTTCAAATTTTTCCCTAGTCTTTGCTCCTTACATTTTAGCTGTACGAATTTCGAAAATTAATTTACGTCATAGCAAAGTAAATTCATCAGTTCTCATACGTTAATACGATTCTTCTTAATTCATTACATTTCAAGGACTTCAAAATGAATTGATTGAAGGTAATTGATTTATTAATTTAATTCTCTTTTTGCAGGGTGGCTACAGTCCCCCAAGCAGTGACATGCGGGAAAGGCGCTCCTCTGCCCAGCGTCTCTCCCCGTACTTCTTCCTACCGACAGGAAGTCACTCGCACTCATCCGGAGGCAGCAGCTCTCACAGCCCACCTATGTCCGTACACAACATGTATCACGCTGCCCCTAACTTTTACTACCCGTCTCCCGACTACCCTATTTCCCCAAACTCCATGTGGCATCTTAAAAGATACAGCGAAGACGAAATTCCCAATATGTCCTCCAACATGGCTGCTGCTCTCTATCCTCAGCTGCAAGGAGTCGTGCAGCAATCTTCGAATGCACAGATGAGCAACAGAAGATACAGCATTGCCTCAGTTTCTTCCGCCAATTTTTCTCAACCCCAGCAGTCTCAGCGTCGCAGAATTTCCGTCTCCAAGTTCCAGAACATCCCACCTGCCAATTATCTGCAAGTGCCATCATTTCATGAGTACGACCACAAGCGTCGCTATAACTCTAAAAAGTCTCAACAACGCGTCGAACATCCTGCCACTTTCGATTATATGAAGTATACGAACCAAACTACCCCTCCATCACACTCCAAAGCTGCGTTCGTTCCCCCGATGAGAAGATATTCTTCTGGTCACATCCCTAGCTCCGCTCAAACTAGAATGAGCAAATCTATGTCAAGAGAGAGTTCCAGATCTGCTTCGTCTGATGACAGCCCTAAAACTTCGAACGATCGATCCCGGTCAACAAGTTTAGAAAGAATCCCTACACCTGATCCTACTAACGCACCTGCACCAGCTTTCGAATTCACCTCCAACCACCTTCCTCTTCGACCTCCAACCATAGACGTCAATAAGTGAGTGTTGCTTCATGCAATAAATACTTTCAGGATCTTACAAATGAAAATATGTAGCTTTCCTTTGAAGGATGGATTGTAAATCAAAATAGTGAGACAGCGATGACTTACATATGTGGTTTCAAAGATCAGAATTTCTGAGTTTAATTATCTGAAAGTCGATTCGACCACAAGGAAGAACTTTTCCCCTCTAGTGTGCTATCAGCTCACCGACACATCAGTAGCAACTATTTCAGGACATTCACAGTATTCATTTTTAACAATATTTTATTTTTCAGAGTTTCATCCGGGTCTGGATCTGGTTCTGCTTCAACCCCTGAAAGCCAGAGAATAGAATCCAGACAAATGATCCCCACTTCAAGTAAAGGCCCCTACTCTGCTATGGACGAAATTCGCAAGGAAGCCAAGAAAGAATCCAAAGGCAACGGTGATAGGAGCATATTTTCGATCTCTAAACCTGCCAAGTGGTGTCGACATGCCGAAGGAAAGACGTGTGCTAATTGCAACACTAAGGTGAGTTCTCCTCTTAATGCCGTGCTCAGTGTTTCACAATGAGTCCGTGCAAGTCTAGCGTCGCATTTAACTTTTTCCGAATGTTTTTCGGCTTTCTCAAGTTCCTTTTCAGTTTTCTCGATCGAAATTAATATAAAGCGTTAAATAAAATCCGGTACGCCATTATAATTTGTGACCACCGTTAAATATTCTTTCTCTTCATATTGATTTGCATTTGCAATCGAAAATATGTAATAGTTTTAATTTATCGCTACCCGGCGAATAATATAAAAGATCGTGCTTGTTTTTGTAAGCACAACGTTTTTGGTGGATGTGAAATTGTTTAAACTGTCATCACACAAAGCACATTATGAGAAAGGCTTTAGACCTGCTAAGCTCGCTGCGGGGCTTGTCGGTGATTTTCATTGACACTTTTCCTTAAAATGATCAACTTATAGAAAAAAAACTAAAATAGTCGTTCCCTCAATCACTTATGTGTAAAGTAAGGGACCTGTCAAACGGAATGAATGAAATGACATGTGAAATATGTGTTCATTTCTTATTTCTTTAGGATCGAGAGTTCTAAAGCAGTCAGTCGGCGAAAGATAAATGTTAAGTGCTACTGCAAAAAGGGAAAGACCCAGAAAGTTTTCGCACAATATTTTAACAAAGAGTTGTTCACAGAAATCCGACGGATAAATGCTAACTCGAGAAACACAGTTTGAGAAAGTTAACAATGTCTAGCAATGGTTCCCGTTGGCCCGGAATACCAGTTACGGTGATTCGACCTATCAGGCAGTCTCTAAATCATGTCTGACTATCAGGGTTGAGAACTTTCAAGATAACGACAATATCACGTGACGAGCACGTGATAGGGGAAATTACCGGCTCTTGCTGGATGTGCCGTATATGGGTCTTAATTAGGAATGGGTTTCGAACTAGAACAATATGTTTAAGCACTGGGACAAGGTCGGGGACTGATCGGTATACGAGGCATGCTGGGTACTGTGACCTTTTCAATCTTTGTCAGATTCTACTTCCTATTGGAGCTTTATTGTAGGTGTAGGACGGACTATTTGACCACAGTTTAGATGCAGAACCAATAATTGGACCATAAGTTGAGAACACCCGTGATATTTCAAATATTGGAGCATCATCAACCATTATTACTCTCCGCAGGGGGATGCTGCGTCGGTGTGCTCGTCAGTGGGACCTCCCCCAACCTTCACTGCCCTAGACAACTACCAGCCCGTGCGCAAAAGGAGCCGCTTCACTTGCAGTTGCAGCGCCATCTTCAGCATTACAGTCATGATCGCGGTCCTCGTCATGGTCTTCATCGCCGGCTTTATCCTCTATGTTGAAAGTGAGTGGGAGAACTATTGATCGCGTCGGAGCCTTTTTTCTTTGAAAGCAAGAGAATTATTTATTAGCACGAACATCAAAAGTGAATGTGGCATGTGGCAGAGTCGTTGTAGCTGTAGAAGCTTAGTGTGGTGTATTGATTTTCTCACTGAAGATGAATGAAATGTAAACGTGGGACTAGTATCGTATCAGTTGAAGGCGCACATGGTGTTTACTACCTTCCTTACCGTGTGTGTTGGAAATGAGTGTTGTCAGCTTGCTGGATAGACGATAAGAGCTTCTCATTATGTCATCAAGTTTGGAAGTAGCTATGATGTTGAGTGCTGGCTTTTATTCTATGTTTAAAAGACGAGTAAGTTCCCCGTGCATTCACTTCACTGAAAGTGTTCATGAATGCTCCTTTAGAGCTATGATAGAATTATGTACGATTGGGAACAGATTACCGCTGGGAATTATTGGAAGTATATGAGTAGCGTATTAAATAAAAATGTAAGAAAACGATCATAAAAATTTAGTTCGCGCTACATATTCTCAAGTTAATATATACTCTCTACTTGCTTATAATTTTGCTCTCCATTTGATATATCGTTTCGAGAAACATTCATTCCCTTATTCTGCGTTTTTGAGGGCATAATTTTGAAAGCTTCTCAAGTATACTCATACGCTGCTGACAATGAGCCTCTGCAAACAATCCGTTTACACACGAGACCTTCAATTTACTTGGACAAACGCGGTTGATAAAATATCCGTTGTCCAATACCCCTAAAATACGCATGAGTTGGGATCTGGTCTCGTAAAGCATCTTAAAGTGATTTATTCATTCCACTTCACACAGCAAATAAAGTTTTAATGTCGTTTTTGAATCAGTTCTATTTAACTTGTTAATTTTTCCTATTTGCAGTGGTACTTAAGCATCAAACTGCCAACGTGATGGACAAAATGTAACGGACATGCTACGGGGCCGGACCCAAACGGCTTCACGTGTCATCGAAGGGCCAAGTACGACATCTTCCGGCAACTGTACATTTTGTATTTGAAGACATGCAAAGATCTCTTTCGTAGTTTTCTACTTTGTAGAAAAGCACGTCCTGCGTAGTAATGTATTATAGAAGCGTCGGTCATTTGCATATCAATGGTGTTGAAGTGAGAGTCAAGCTGCATTCAGAGATTCTGGTTTGCATTTTTTAGCGCTTAGCGCTGAGGAATATCAAGTTCCTTGATAAACTCAGTCATTGTTTCTCTTTATTGAGAAATTGAAAAGCCAGTCGGGTCCTTCATTTTCGGTGAAAAATGATTGTATCCCCCAAGTCATTCCGCGAATACCAGCCGCAAAAACTTGCTCATACTGAGCTCACGCCACAAAATGTGCTGGGGCAATGAATGATGAAACTTGGCACTATCTTGCTTGACTGAGGCTATAGTTCTGTGATGATAGTGTGTATACTCGATTTATACTTGTAGGTATTAGAAAAAGTAGAATAAGATTGATAATACTCCGCTAAAGCGTTTTTTCTGCTGCATGTCGTAGAAACTGGTGTATCTCTCCTTGAGTCTTTTTGTTGGTCGGCGAGTTCTTTTATTACAGTCGGACCCCTAGTTGTTATACATCTTCTTATACGAACCTCAATTTGTACGTGTAAAATCAGTCACAGTCATTGAACTAATACAATGCTTGATTCATGTTACGAATAACGGCATAACTGGCGCGTATTTTTAAGTGTATAAGTTGAGGTTCGTATAAAATGACATCGTATAACTCGAGGATCGTGTGTACTCATAACCTTGTTCTTCTTTTGTCTAGAACAAAAATATCTCGATCTTCATTAAATAAGAGTTCTTGTTGATTCTCCATTGTTCTCTGCTCCCTTGATCTTGCTGAGAGAGTCTTAGTTTTCAAAGCCTCTTCTGGCTCTATACGCGTGCCAGCAAAACTAAACGTTCGGCCTGTATGTCTCTGAAGTCGTACGATATTTGTAGCTGCCGTAATATTTTAATGCAGTCATTCATTTCTTTGATGCTTGTTTGTAGCCTTTCCTAGAAAGCAGTTCCCCTTTTCTGTTGGTTCTGCCTTGAATTCATCTTGCTTTTCATTTCCCCTACAACATTCATATCCTGTTTATGATGTACTCATAAGGTTGTATACTCATTAGCGCAGGAGAAAGAGATTTGACTTGGCCCGGGATTCATTCCAGCTTGTATCGGCTGCTTTGAGTTGTTCTCCCTGGAATTTTCCCGGGTGATGCTTTTTTGTTTTGCATTTCATTGCATGATCAGGTGATATTGCAACTATAAGACGACTTTAGCTCAGTGTGACCAATGGTTTCGTATTCAAGGCCATTAGGGAAGCATCTGAACCTTCATTTTATCTTCACTTAAGCAAATTAGTTTGAGTTCATTTTTCTCTTTTTAAACTCCTTCTGGAGTTCTCGTTGATAACTTCTAGAAATTATGACCCCAGTTGAATGATATTCAGCATTTACCTTTTTAGAGTCTCATTTAAAGTCATTTCTAAAAACGAGAAAAATATCTGAAATAGTACGCCCACTAAATATTTTCCTCGTATTTTGAAGCTCAAATTATTCGCATCAAGAACGTACTAGAGTCTGGCTTTAAACTTGTTTTGATGTATACTTGAATAAGTATGCTCTTTACGCCACAATCACGTTTATTTTGATGAGGAATTATTTTGAATCTTACACGAGTTAAGCACATTTAAACGTTCATCGTAATAGCCTTTGCTTGATGGGTTTTGATGCGGGGTGCCTTCTAAAACGAGCTTTCCCCATTCAATTGTAGAGAATGGTGTCTCTAATAAGTGGAGAATCACCATCCTCAGGAATGAAAAGCCTTCTATAAATAAAAAAGTTTGAAAAAACGAAAATGCCAAATGAATTTATACTCACTGGTGTTTTAAACTCAAATGTGACTGAAAACATGGTCAGCTCGCAAAGTTTGAATTCACGCCCCAAAATTCATGTAACATCAAAATGATGAAACTTAATCTTATAAGTTACAGAATTATTTACGGTTTTGGTTTCGAATATAATGAGATCGGTGAACAGAGTTTAACTCAAAGTTTTGTTACTGAGATTTTGCAGTTGAATCGAAATAAACGCTATACAAATGAGATGGTCGTATTTTTACCGTGCCATCATGTCTTCATTTTGTGGTAACACGGAATGCTTGCCTCCTTTTCATGAGTTACAGAAAGGTAAGACGGCGAATGAATCCTTCAAATTTGAGGCTACTTGATGGACATGTATGTCGAGTTTCTGTGAGAGCATCACTCGGAGGAGGTAAGCTGGAGGAGCATGGGTCGTCAGTGTACCTGAGGAATTGGTGTTCTTCAGTAAAAACCGGACCCACTCATCAGAGAAATAGCAGCACTCTCAAACAGCGAAGTTTCTCTAGCTAACTTTATTAGGAGGGATGTTTGTTTCCCTCTCCCTGAATCTTTTTTTGTTCGTCTCGTAAGAGACACTACGTTGAGTTTTAAATGCTCAGCTCTTTTGCGTGTGTCTGGTAATTCATCCGTCTCCTCGCCCTCACATTTGATATTTTGAGATGTCTTCTGTTTTCTTGAATCACAAAGAGCTGTGCACTCTTGCTTGGTAATAATTCATTTATGCACTAATTCCTAAATTTTGTAACATTTTTATTCATTCCACTCATATGTCCCTGAATCACCAAGAGCTGGGCTTTTCTGCACACATATAGATATATAAAATACATGAAAGGTCGCGAGCGCTATCATATCTACGGAACTTCTGCTCGAACGTATCAGCTACACGCCTTGAACTTTTTCACGTTATTTAGGGAGATTTGGAGTAATCACTAATCTATGTTAGTCAAAACGCTGACTAATTGAGATCCAAATAGTATCAAACTTTTAGTTTGGCAACGATTTCGTTGTCAAAATTTCACTCACTAATTGATTATTTCCGAGAGTACTTCTTCAAAATTCTTCATGAAATTGAAGAAACTGTTTCAATGAAAACATGAGCGTAGATATTTTACTGATTTCTTTTCACGATACCCCTCAAGGGGATACAATTATTGTATCTATGGGAATTAGCGTTCCCAAGGGGAAAACCTGAGGTCCTGAGGTGAGAGTTACTTAGGCCTTATTCTTGTTGAAATGAAATGCGTTTTTTTTGTCAAGGACCATCATTTTTCGGTTCACTGCTGTCCTGTTCTTCAGCACCTCTTTCTTCTTAAATTTTTATCTTGTTTCCTAACGTTCCTTCATGTCTTACTGTTTCTATGCTCAAGGGATCCTTTACGGGAACACCCTTTGTGCATAGGTTCCACGTTTCCTTAACTCCATACTAAATGGTGCCTTCATCCTTCCTTTCTTTGAACATCTTTATTGCGGTAAAGGGAGACTAAAACTAATTTATAATAAATCATTTCTTGTCACAATATTGCGGATGCTGAACCGATATTGTTGCTGACGCTCAAAGATGTTTTATTCTAGCCTAATACATAGCATCTAGTACATTGGTTTTTCAAGGGCTTTATTACACTCAGAACTTGAGGATTGTTACTCCGGTCAATCCCGTACCCATTTCCAACACCTGGGTAGAGTGGAGAATTATGGCTGAGTTCTCTCTTTTTCCAACTGGGAGAATCACCGAGCGGTATTGCTCGGATTCGAACTACAGACTCTTCTCGTGAAAGGTGCGCGTTCTAAATCCCTCCACCAAAGTGACCAATTAGGGGTAGTTTACACCATAGGTCCGGTCACGTTCCGTTTTCGATCCAGTCATGGTTCGTTCCCAGCCCTGGTGCATTTACA
>JACJUY010006116.1:0-48279 GCA_014220935.1 Platorchestia sp. MABIK | reverse complement strand
GTCAGTTGCCACAACTGAAAAATTGTCCAAAATAGAGAGCACGCATTTCTAAAGCTGCTAGCACAGGGACAATTTTTCGTGAGGAGACAACAAAAAGTTGTGAAGTGGCTGCGACCAGATCAATTTCTCTGACAACACAGTTGTTGTCGGCAACTGTTGCAGGCGATAGAGAACGTTATTTCTAATAGGAGCTCGCACACGGACAACTTTTAGTTGCCGCCACCAAGCACCCAGCAGGTCGCAGGTTGCCAGATTGGCTTTGTTAACTCCAGGTTTTTGCAAATGTCACTTGTTTTGGGGCCGTATGGTGCATAAATAATCTATTAGGCGTTTAAGCTATTCTAACAACCTATTCAGATCTGAATAATGAGTTCATTATATTAAATGAAAAAAGTCTGTGCTTGGCATTTTTATGATGATTGATATACTCAATACTGGAATGGCAAATTTTCTTTTTTATCTGACGAACCTGGCGTGGTTTTTCAGTGTCTTCCAGACTAGAGTGGTCTGACACTGCCACATCCACATTTTCCATGGTGACACTAAACGATAGTTGCCGCCATCCGGTGGCTCGTGTGCAGGTGTGCCTTACTCACAACTTTTCGTTGCAACAATTTTTTTATTGTGACAATATTTTGTTGTGACGACTGACAATAAAAAGTCACTCGTGTGCGGGCACCCTAAAGGTAGGATTAAATCGAGGTCAAAGTTGGTGTTAAAGCTAAGGTCAAAATTAAGGTGTAAGTGCAGAGATGAAGGAAAACTATAGTCAGGGTCATTAGCTTCAGATCAACATCATTAGCTTTAAGGTTGTCNTATGATGAATAAGATGTTACGATGAATACGATGTTACGATGAATACGATGCTGTGATGAATACGATGTTACGATGAATACGATGCTATGATGAATACGATGCTATGATGAATACGATGTTACGATGAATACGATGTTACGATGAATACGATGCTGTGATGATTACGATGTTACGATGAATACGATGTTACGATGAATACGATGTTACGATGAATACGATGTTACAATGAATACGATGTTACGATGAATACGATGCTATGATGAATACGATGCTATGATGAATACGATGCTACGATGAATACGATGCTACGATGAATACGATGTTACGATGAAAACGATGCTATGATGAATACGATGCTACGATGAATACGATGCTACGATGAATACGATGTTACGATAAACAAGATGTAATGAACATGGAGCAACCTACTCGAATCGAGTCGGTTACACCCAATGATCAAAAATATTGCATTATAACTGCAATTTTTACAGAAAAGATTCCCAGAAGCAAGGAGCCTTGGCTTCGCCTCACCATTCCAATGGAAGACATTAAACACTGCACTGAAGACTGTAATTTGTTTATTTACTGCAGCGGCATAGCGTAGATCCAGGATTATAAAATTGTGACTAGACCTCTGTTCGCAAGAGAGGCCATTTTTATCAATAATTTTGACTTCAAGTGCAGAGCCGCCACCACCATAGACGTCACAATTGCTGAGGTCGAGCGCTGAGGGAAAAATAAGAATGATTTGAAAAAAATCGTCATGGTTGATTTGAACACCAACATATTTTAAAACAAACATCGGCATCTAAGGATGCTTTATTTCCAATCAAGCGTGATATATTTCATCTTGTGTGTTGGTTTTTCAAATCCCTTATAACTAACACTATATATAGGACGCCATGATGGTTTCCCCCGTAAAGCCGGTACCCATTTCCGACATTTCCGGGAAATCGCCGCGCAGCGCCGGGATTCGAACTCTCGACACCTTCATGGAAGGGCTATGCCTTAACCACTGTGCCACGGCGAGCACTTAAACACCAACATCATAGCTGCTTGCTCATTACCTAAGTGTTGGTCTCTTGGGGGTTACTGAATATGGTGAGGCCTCGGAAGTTTCCTCACCTCGGTACACCATAGCTTATATGGATACGTTCCTAAAATATAATCAACTGCCTTTCACGATATATCATCATTCCCAGCTCAAATAACGTGTATTTTATTGATGTTAACATAAGATGACAAAATAAACACAGCGACGGCAATAATAAAATATCAGCACCACCCTGAAAGAGGGTGAAACCCCTCATTTAGGGCAGGATTGAGAGATGTGTTGAATTTATGACTCAGCAGTTCTTGTGGCTTCCATGTTCCTCTGGGTCTCCTCGAACTGACCCACCACAGCAAACACTGCGGTACTCAAGTTCTTCTGAACACGGTTCTCATCATTATTACGAATCAACATTTCACCTTTCCTCCTTTCTTAATTTTCTAATTGCAGGAAATTTCTCTTAGCCGCTGCTGATATTTTTTCCAACGTTTTAAATACATCTGGGTTGCCAATTGAGATGTTCTCGTTTGAAATATTTCGAATGAATCAGGTCTCTCCTATTTCAGTAGCTCGTGTCATACGAATATACGAGTTACATCAACAAAATAAGTGCTAGCAATTCTACTGGCCCTGAGAATGAGGATAAAAACAGAAATATTGTTCCTAAACGATCACAAAATGATTTTGAATACCTAAAACAATGATATGGCAATAAACGATGTTTAGTTGTAGTGCTCGATGTCAATTTTTCAACGAAACAATGCTATGAATATTGCGAATGCCGGAAATTGATTTAAGCCCGGCGCTGCATAAATGAATAGAGAGCAAAACAATAACAACAGTCCTGATGATACTTCCTCGAATTCTCCCCGATGTTGGCAAAACTGAGTACGGGTCAACATTGACGATCCATTGCAACTCAACGACAACACTAAGGGATATCGAGTCAAGTCAAAAAGTCTGCGGGCTCATTTTCAAAAGAACATTGAGAGGCCCTGATGACTCCGTGAGCTGATGTCCAATAATGTGTCGTCTGCTGCGTCTGGCTCTCATTTGATGGAGCGCGGCTTCGATGGAAGCACAACTCAATTTCCTGAGTGTATCAGCATAGTTTGTAGTGCCGAAATAAACTCGTGATGAATATTGGAGCCGATCACAAGCGTAATGCTATATTTTTATTTGTCATTTGTACAACAAATACTGTATAACTTGAAATGTGAGATCGGTTATGATGTTATTCTAGCATTTTGATGTGATTGATGATCATTTTTAGAAAAGAAAAGTACACTATCAAAATTAGCAATAAAAATTGATTAAACCGAATTTTTCTATTCTTTCATATCTTCCGCTCACATGAAATATGCAGGGTGCTGACAAAGTCATCGGATTGATGAAATTGTAGAAGTATTTTCCATTTCGAGAGAAAAAGCAACATCTCTGTTTTGACTGGTAATTTATCGTTTAAGAAATTTCATAGATGACACGATGTCATCCATGAGTGTACTCTTCTTGAAGTTGTTCAGGAGAACTTACGCTCTTGCCCATTTTTTCTCTTTCTCAGGCCAAATCTTTAGCTGAAGCTTTTGAATGAAGACAAGTTCGGATTTTTGAACACGTCCCTTTTCGTTTTTTACTTACATTTACTTCTGAACATGATTTTGACCTTGACATTTTTGATTTACCTGAATTTTTCTTGAACGGTTTGGCCAACCATTGGGATGCGAGAAGTTCAATTAAGTTACATCGTAAATTAAAATCACTTCGAGGATGATGTCTGGTGGTTCTGAGTTTATCGAACCAACTCAGTGTCATCATTCGGTGATTTGATCACAATATGTAAATATTTGCGTTTTTTATTCCCTAGCCCAACAGCTCAACAACAGGCGCGCGTTCATCACAGATTATACTGAATATGCGGATTAATGTAAAATTATCTGCAGAAATATAAACATTCAGATATTTCTTAGAATTCCTTGACTTTCGCTTTCATGGGCACAAGGATTTAATGATGTTTTGAATTATTTGAAGCTTCGTTTAAGTCATTTGTTATCATCCTTTATTTTTTTATGTCAAAATATCCAAGGCATTTATTTCCAACACAAATTCGTTCCAATTCAGAATCTATTAATTTAAAACCACCATAAAGATTGATTGCAAGTAACTAGAAGCCGTTTGGACGTTTTGACAGCGAAACATTGCAGAACAAAATTCATTACATAGGGACATGAAAGGTCATATCCAGAACTCGGTTTTCCTATGAATTCATGAGCGGTAATTCAGCTCTCTGACTCCTACTGCTCACCGTGAGCAGCAAGGACCGTTGAGCAATGAAGGAGCGACGTTAGTGAGCAAGAGCTCAGCAAGAGGGCCCTCACGGAGTAATTGGTTACGCTTCTCAAACGAGGTGCTGGATGATTGGATCAAAACTTGACGATGGAACCTGATTAAACTTCGTCGTCGGTCTTGTGATGCAAGATTCCGCAACTTCGTGACTGCGAAAACTCTGGATGACTCTTGCAGGTTTCTACAAAGATTTCAGCAGCAGAAAAAGGGAATTATTGCTACTTTTTCTGTATTATCATGAATATTTAACTGTTTCACGAATTTCAGCCAGCACATATGTGAAATCAGCAACTGAAGATATCGTGTGCTTTGTGAAACTTGAAGTACTTTTAATTATAAATAAAATAGCGAAGAAAGTCTCTTTTAAATTCAACATTCTTATTAAAATAGTCAAACACTAAAAGAAGAACGTTTCGACCTCTAAGGTCATTTTCAACTTCTGTTGGTAGAAAAACACAAATTCAGTAAAATTTCAAGTAAAATGTTAGACGATGAACTACTACTTGAGTATATAACATTCCACCCAATCGCAGAACTCTCGTGAGCCCTGAAACAAGGAACATACTATGCCGCACAACGACAACGTATTCACCGTTGCAGTTCTAATTCGTGCCAGTGATGCTCTGTTTTGTCCTGCCCAACGCACATTTTAAGTGAGCCGGTGCTGATACCCACGCCACAGCTGCTTAAATGTTGGTCTTTCATTCATTGACAATACAGCATTTGTTGGCTGCAGCACGATTAAAATTAATCAGCGTTTTAATTTTTACTTGCTCCACTGTCTTCATCAGCCATCCCCCGTTTCTCTAGGACGCAATTCGACAAATATCGCCGTTAATTCGCAGTCACTGACACGAGATGCATCTTGAACACGTGACTCGTAGTCGTCCTGCATTACGATGATCACAGTCACAATCACAGAATTTGCTTGCGGATCTATAACTTTGTGGCTTCTCTGTATCGTCATAACTACCAGGCATGAATGGCACGACGGTGTGTTGCAAGGCATGCCTTCTAATTTTCTTAGCTGGGCTGCGTTGATCACAATAATTGAAAAGCCAAAATCAATTCTGACCATGTGCTCTCACAAGCGAATTTCGTTATCAGGAATTGGGAAGTTTATCGTCATAAAATATGAACTCCACTATTACTCATTTAACGCTGTAAAAAATCATCATTCCAATTCTGTTTCACGGCTTGTTGCGCTTTTGATGCAAAACTTGGCAACTTTTGAATTAGAAATACTCCTGAGCTTTCAAGTACCACAAGCAAAGTCATAATTAAGTTAATTTTCTACCGAAAAAAATTTCAGAGGCACTAAGAGCGAGATGAAACTGATGATGTCTTTCCTCAGCTATGTGATGAACATCAACGGCCGGGTCTGTGAGCCTGCATTTCAGTGAATTACAATTGCATTTAGAATGTTTGTGAATCAAATGTGCACAATTTCAAAGGGATTCTGATTAACATCTTTAAGCATCACTATGAATGACTTTTACTTGAAATAAACCTAACGACGAATGAGGCTTCCTAATTGAAGAAATCGCAGTTCACAACTTCAGTCTTGTGGAAAAAGTGCATGTTCAAGAGAAATAAAATCAGATAAAATTGTGCTTTGTAAAACTAAAACAGAGACATGTATGACCAGGGATCTTATCGAGCAAAATGTACGTACAACTGACTACAATGTGGACAACAGGGAAACGATCCTGGTCTGGAGATCAGCAAAGGAAATCGTTTTGATGCCAACACAGGCGTGTAGCAGCACCGTATCATTTCAAAACACCCGAAGATGATCTCATCGGAAGACATAAGCGCGTTAAACACTATAGGTTAAACTAAAGTTCAATATTCAACTCAAGTACAAAGTCAATTGTTGAAAGCATTTGTGAAAATAGCGAACATTAACTCGACCGTGCCTTCATTTAGCTTTGATTCATGACTTCAGGAATTTGATCCTGTAACTACTGGTCGGTCAGCAGCATTATGAAAATTTCCTCCATGTACCACCGGTGGCTCACGTGACGGTTAACATGTTAAGCACAATATTTATATACATTTAGGATTGTTTTTTGAGTTATGGGAATGACCCGTGTATCACCACGTTTTTCTTTCGTTTAATCGTGCACTAATGGCTGTTTCAATCACAAGTTTGTTCATTTCAACTCAGCCGTTGTGTTTGTGAGCGTAATTCGTGGCAGAGGAAAGCATTTTCTCAATTTATTGGACACGTCTTGCGACCACAGAAGTTACGCCGGAACTTATTAAATGCCATTTCCCGTCTTGGACGCAGCTCCCCACGGAGTGGCCGCGTCAGTTGGCAAACTGTTATCTTTCAATATTTTCGTTCCGGGAATTAAAGTTAGAATAACAGCAGCAAATTTATCTCGCGTAGAAACTTCCGCTCACGACTCGAGCTTATCACCAACGTAATATTTACGCTTTAGATACACTATCTTATACTTAAACATAAAGCAGTTAAGATTGTTTGTCGTTATGAAATAGCTCCAATTCATTAGTAAACATAAGAGGATCTTATTCATTTTGATTTTTTTGCGCCTGTAGTTACGTTTCAATCAATATTCACTCTTTTTTCAATCGATGAACGAAATCGAAATTCTAATCGCAGAACAGAATGATGAAAACATGTCTTTACCATATCTGGAAGACGATACGGGCAATCATCCGTCGACTGCTGGTTTTTCCCGCGTCCAGAGTTGCTGAATGAGTTCACGGAGGCCTCTAATTTGTACCCGCACTGCCTGCCCAGTGACGGCAGACACAGCAAGGTCTGTTTGTAACGTCCCTTTGGCCAGAAAGCAAGATCGCAGAGCGTTGCCGTACGTCGCATCTCTTCCGAAGATTCAATTTGAGTCCATATGGGAGCTTCCTTCCCTATTGGATTTTTCCGACAGAGAGCCAGACGGCGAGCGGTCCAATAACGCGAATATCCGGCGAATAAGATCATCGCAATCCACCGTGATTTGCTGCGTCATGCAATTGCTGGCTCTGGAACCCCGCCAAACGCCACTGCAAAATTCCCCCGAGATTTACCGGCAAAAGGTCTGGAATGAGGTCTAGAATTAAAGATGTTTTCCTCACTCACAATTGAAAACATAGACGTAATTGCACGCATTTGAAGTTTTCACCCGAGACTTCCAATTAGGCCGGATAATTGAGAGGTGTGGTCCCTGATGTCTTGGGCGCCGGCACAGCGCTCTGCAGGGAAGCGACAGGGAGGCTGGCTGGAGATGTAGCGAAATACCACTGTGGGTGTGGTGGTGTACGCTAGTGTGGGTGTGGTGGTGTACTCTGGTGTGGGTGTGGTGGTGTACGCTGGTGTGCGTGTGGAGGTGTACTCTGGTGTGGGTGTAGTGGTGTTCTCTGGTGTGGGTGTGGTGGTGTACTCTGGTGTGAGTGTAGTGGTGTACTCTGGTGTGGGTGTGGTGGTGTACTCTGGTGTGGGTGTAGCGGTGTACTCTGGTGTGGGTGCAGTAGTGTACTCCTCGTTCCTGAGGTTTGCTTAGACGTCGACGTAGTGTAAATGTACTCTGATGTACGTGCATAGTGTAAATTATGTAGAGGTGTAATCAGATACAAGTGTAGCTAACTTCATACTCATGTCAGCTGCTGACAGTCCATGAATTTCTTCATTTAATGAATTCCAAAATCCAATCCAAAACCCTATGAGCATGTCATGAAGACTGAAAAGTAGTGCAGACAACCGAAGCTATGGATCCAGTAATTGCATTTCATTTTGACGACTGTTAAGGTGCCTAATGTTTGAGGCAAAATGTGTGGTATCAAATTACAGCATGTGTTTCTCATAATTTTCATGAAACTTGATGCCCCTCTATGTGCATGAATACAATGGACAAAAGTATACATGTAAAAATAATTCTAACGAAGTTCTTTAGCTAACTTAACCTACAGTGCGAAACAAACCATTGTATCGACTCACATCTCAGTACTAAGAAATTTATAGCGTCAAATGTACGCGAGCAACTGTTGTCGATCAGATCCGAGGGATCCAAAATAACAACTAACTATCGGTCTGGCTAAAGTTCGAACAACTAAATCAAACTTGTGAATGCAGCTTCAACTTCAAGCTAAGTCTGATCGTTCAAACTTCGAATCCTCACTTCGATGACCCTCGAGTTAGGAGGTGAGAACTAAATCAGAATTGAAACGTTCCAGCATTCAACAAACAGTACAACTGCTGAATTTGACGGGAATCCCTCTGTCTTTACCTCAATTTCGGGGGAAGTTGTGACTTTGTTGGGCTTCTTGAAATTATTTCTCTTACACCAGATGATGCCAGACTGCCAGCCATGTTCAGGTTCTGAGCTGCGTCGGTCGAGCTGTATTTTAGCAACGCATCGAGGTGTAAGCACATTTTAGTTGTTTGCTTTGGTACCTTCACTGCTATACGAGAATTCTACACAGAGAGTGATAGGTAGTTCTATAGTGCGTGTTTTTGACCCGGGCGTATAAAACTCGATGTAAGTTGTGCAACTGTTGAAGTGTAAGAGCAGAGATTCAGTATCGTTTAATATGCGAAAACGAACCAATATTGGGAAAAAAATAATTCACCATCTTTATCCTGCTCTTAATGCCTCTCTTTGATAAGCATGCGCAGATCCCTCTAAATTCCAAAAAACACTAATGTTCCAGAGCAAACAGAGCACAGATGAAAAATAAGACACCATTTGAAGTCCCAAGAGCTTCAACTGGGATTGAGTTATGGAGTTCAGCTGTGCTTAGATTCAGCATTTTTGTGGATGAAGGGTTGAATGAATCTCAAGCAGGTGACAAAATGGCTAGATGCTTCGAAGTGTCATCTTCGGATCAATGAGTAAATGCCAAATTTGGTCAGGTCGAATCCAGAGACGACATCAAGATTTATCATATTTTGTCTGTTATTAATGAGATACGAAATTACCGCGCTTATGACTTGGATGTCTGCTGACAAATTTACCTCTATATGACAAACTGAAATGTTCGATCACTATAAGACCGAAGTGCTGCAAAGTAAAATGTTCTCTTCAGCAAGGTATCGTGCCGATATCTGTGTAATGCGCACTAATAATCTATCCGAGGTCCTCATGAGTACTAAAGCGCACAGGAATTTATTTTGGTTACCTACTCGAACATTTGTAGAGAGCAATGAAATATTTTAGGTACCCAACACACATAAAGTGTTCAGAGAAAGCACTCCTGTTTCCGTTTAATCTATTTGCCGAGGGTTCTGTTCATTTGATAGTTGGTGAAACAATCAAAGCATTGATGTGATATGTAAATGATCTCTTATTTCTTCACCATAAGTTAAAATAATTCCCTTTGACAACTGCTTGAATCTAAACTAGTAGCTTCTCTGAACCGGTGCACATGTGCGGATAAGAATAGGAACATAATAGAAATTGTTACACGGTATTGAGCTTTTCATAATGAATTGCAAGACCGACATTTTCAAATGTCGGTGCAAGACTACCAACCTTGCACTTACACGACAACCTCGTGAATTTTTGAGGCGGTTGAACTGCTTTACGATCTCTAGAGGTCATCATGTGCCCACCGTCATTCTAATTACTAGAGTAATGTTGAAAGCCAGCCATGTTACCTCGTGAGGCCGCCAGCTTTCTTCTTTAATGCAGAGTTACTGCAACGAGGCAGCCGGGAGAGCTTTGGTTATCAGGCCTGGCCCGCGAGCTGGTCCGGTGCGTCTGGTGGTAGAGATACGGAAGAATGTTGTCTGGTAACCTACACCACAACACGCTAAACTTCACCCTCTTCAAAACTAGCATATGACTGCATGGTTCAGTTTAAGAAACGTGTTAAATATTTCAGAAGGTAGTTGATTAGAACGGGAAAAGCCACGCACCTTCTCGTTCAAAGACGTTATTAGAGGTGAAAGATGGTGCGTTATTTGGATGCTAGAGGAAAAAATTTTCAATCTATTCTCTGTTTGCCTTTAACATTTCATATTTTTTTACTAAAATGCCGTACAATAATTTCAAAATTTCCCATGATTATTTGTAGCTTTCTGTTTTAATTTTACGTCTATTTCCGCAAGTTGCAATAATATCAAGAGGGTCCATATTTAGCTTTAGAGTAATTTTAGGTTAAGAAATACGCACCTAAATCCGTAATTGATTGTAGGTTGAGATTTCTATGCGTACGATTCAAGCCAAAAGTTACCGTGGCTCTTTCTAGTCCGTCCACCATTTAAAAACAGTGGAGACTTCAAACTTTCCTATTTGTTTGCAACGTTCAATCTCCAAATTGAGGATGGAACTAACAGTTAATATTTACCTCGTGGATTTTTAAACTTCAGCTTAATTACTTTCTTATTTGGGGTGTGCTCTTCATATTTAATTCCAGCTATGATGCATCTTTATTATTGAAAAACATCAAATTATGTAACAAAGATACATCAGGTATAAGCCGGGACTGATGAATTGACTGGCATTGGGTAGAAATAACGATTTTAACGTTTACTAATAGCCAATAAAATTATACAGAGTGTCCCTAAAGTCTCTGTACCATTTGAAAAACTTCTTACAAATGCAATTGATAGGATATTTTATTCAGATTTATTCTAATGTATTCAGTGTTTATTAAAGTTTTTTACCTTATTTAATAGACTTCTACATGGGTACCATTCATTGCGTGAAGCACTTCGAAACGGAACTCGATTTCTTGCCATGTTCGCTGTAGCATAGCTTCATAAATTATTGTGGCAATGGCTAACACTGGCCCTGCCTCCATGAATTTCTTGTGTCATGCATGAATTGACGGATGTGTAGAAGAACATGTCGGCTTGTATTTATACAAAGTTTCAATAATAAAATAATAACGAGAAACTTCGGATGTGATGGGGGATCTATTCAATACTTAGTTCTGTAATTTCGATGAGTCTGCCTATCCGATTTTGTTTCAATAAATCATGAGACACATTGCGCCTTCTCTTGAAAGGCAGCCATTTTTTAGGCGTTCATTCAATAGCACCTCTTTCACAAACAGGATCCCTGAAACACACAAATGCAAAATACGATTACAAACTTTAATAAACACTGAATACAATAGAACAAATCAGAATAAAATATCTTATCATTTACATTAGTTATAAATTTTTTAAATGGAAATGATGACTTTATGGGCATCCTGTTTTTTTGCTTAAATTGAACTTTTCAATCAGAACCAACGTCTCGCCGAGGTAGCCACACTATGCACCCAGCACACCACACTCCACATCGTTATCTTGTCCATGTACTGGCATCCATGTCTGTAAAATTCATCGGTCAGACCTCGATTTTGAGCCGCTGTGACTTTGCGCTTCTCCCTTCATAAGAACTTGTAAGTTCTCGACTCGACTGCAGTTTAATCGATTAAAAAGTAATAAGCCTTAAGAAACTTTTTGCAAACTTCAAAGGTGTTTTCTGGAAAGGATTTTCAAACAACCCACTCCGAAAACTGGTCCCAAAAATCCTTAATTGATGTCTGGATATTTTTGAGCTCGCTCGAATAAATTTTGCGCTCTTTCTAGAATCAATTCGTAAATTCATATGTAAAAACATGACGCTCATTTTGTTCCCATTTCTAACGTTCTCATTGATTTTGTATTAATAGAGTCAGGTCCATATTTTGACAAACCTAATCAAAATATATCCAAATCTTGTGACTCTGTAGTTTATTATTGTTCTGCGCTTTATTTCTCCGTATTACGCTGCGTCATGCTGTGCTAATCTGTTCTGCTCACCACTACTTTGCACTATACAGCGATGTTCCGTCCTGCACTACACTGCTCTGTTCTGCTCACCACTACCCTGCACTATACAGCGCTGTTCTGTCCTGCACTTCACTGCTCTGTTCTGCTCATCACTATTCTGCACTATGCAGCGCTGTTCTGTCCTGCACTACACTGTTCTGCTCACCACTGTGCTTCACTACACTGCACAGTGTTTTATTGAAAGTTATCATATTGTTCAATCGCAATCTGAATAACACTCTACCAAAGAATCTCTTTTCCATGTTACAGCGTGAACAAAACCCACTATTCAAACTCATTCAATGGTTATATTTAATTAAAAAGTAATATTTCTATGAACTGAAAATTTAAGCAATTAAATATCAGAGTAATAATACCTAAAACTAGAATTACAATCCATATAAAAACAGACACTCCCAACATTTTTAGCAATTGTAAATATTACAATAATAATACCGTATGCTATAATTAGAATCTTTATAAAAACACTCTTTTAGGTAGCAGTATTTCGAAAGATCACTACCAGCGTTTTTCTCTTGCAAAATGTTCTCAAATCCTTGCATCACTGACCTGTAATTAGCAGGTCAGTGTAATCTGGAGCAGCAAGCCAATTTCTGTCACTACGACGTCATATTTTTAGCACGAATTCGATGTACAGAAAATGTTGGGCAGAAACTAGTGCGTAAGCTTCTATTGTGCAGTTCAGCTTCTAGGACGTTCAGGCCTTGAGATGTTGTGTCCACTGTCCAAACTCGCCACAGTCTTGTAAACTCGCCACAGTCTTGTAAACTCGCCACAGTCTTGTAAACTCGCCACAGTCTTGTAAACTCGCCACAGTCTTGTAAACTCGCCACGCAGTGTTCCAATTATTTTGTGCTGGGAGGAAAAGGAGCAAGGTTTGGTTCGGCTCATATTTATTTCACTTTTGTATCTACCTCAGGGATAATAAATGCATCGTCGTCGCCATGACCTCTTTCTTACTGTAACACAGCATTCTGTATTCCCGTTTTAGTATTTTAGAATTTAATATTCAAGGTCTTATTCGGTTGGTTTGTGTTCCTGTCAAGGATTTTAATAAAGTTTTGAGAAATGCCGAACGTAACCTCAATTTTGCTCGGGAATGCTTGTACTGTTGTAATATCAAGTCACTAAGGGTCACCCATAATTCTTATAGTTGCAGCGTTATTGTAGTGTATGAATTTATTTCAACCCCAAACATGTATCGCATTTCAAAAACCGTTCATATTTTCACTGTTATCAACCGCAGTTTTCAACTTCCTTGAAAGCCTAAGTCATGACAGTAATATCAAACTAATTTGCATTCTTTAAACCTAGTAGCCATAGTTTAAAAATCAAACCGGCTATCAGTTATTTCAGCTATAGAGAGTACATTGTATATCTTTTTCATACTTTAACATACCCCAAGCAGCCGGGACGGGCCATACTGAACAAATTTACATGGTTCACGGGAAACTTAACCATAAACAAATGAATTGAAAAAGACCTTCCACTTTCGTAAATGAAAACCAGACCAACTATAAGCCAATCGTAGAATCAAACCAATAGTAACAGCAAACTTCTGAAACAAAAGCAACTGAAAAACATGCATCTAATGTATTAGCAATTTGTTGGCGGCATTTTATGAAACTTTGGTTCGGACTCGCAACTGCAATCAAACAGTCGCCAGCAGCAAATCGTAGTGACTTAGTTCGTGTGATCTGCCACGGAATCCCGATATTCAATTTGATGAGAGGCCCCCCCAACTCGGCCGTTGTCGGCGAGTTTGCGGCTCCAGACACGCGATTGCGGGCCTCTCACAACTTGTGCCAGAGTCGCACGCGTCTCTGCCCAGCTTTTGCTGTGATACCGACTGTAGAAAAGGAGCTGTCAGATGTGACCATCAGCACACATTTGTTCGAGACATTTACTTTCTCGCTAATTGCGTGGAGGAGTTATTTTCTTAGAGAAGAATTAACGCAGATGTTCGCGTATAGTCGTGCAATTTCAATGCTCCGGGCGCTGAGCAAATCCCTCTAGCATAAGTTTCAGGGTGTCAGGAAATGAGGACCATGATTTGATCCATGCAGGTAAAAATTTTCGTCCTCGTCATTCATTTTGAATCTTTGTATTAATTTGGGTCGAACTAAAAAACTATTAAGTCTAACATACCATCTTGGCGCTTAGAAATCAACCTTTCTTCACATTCGGTCAAACACAAAGGCCAAATTCTAGCCACAATGTTTGGCTAATGTGTGACCACATTATAATCAAACAGGGAAGCAACATCGCTGCAAAACGTCGCATTTTAGGAAGCTAAAATTATGCCTACAGGGATGTTAGTGAGGCTTTCTGTATTTATATCTGTATAACAGGAGCTCATATTGAATTACGCAGTTGAATTGTGTAACGAACAATATTAATCTCCATAAAGCAGCCATCTTTATGTGTTACTTGGTAATGGTGGCGTTGCCCTGCCGGTCCAACGACCTCATATCACTTCAATTAAAGCAAAATAGCTTTTTAATCCACAGCTTCGAGCCTCCCGGGGTCGACTAAATCCCGTGAAAGTTTCCTTTTACGACCAATAAAGAAAATTCATGCATGGAAATGCTCTCCTTTTTTACGGCCTTCGCCTTTGAGTAAGGGAAAAAATTCCGAGCTTTGTCAGCGAAATATATCAAATGTTTAGAAAGGAATGCGGAGCCATAGGCAACAATGCATGAATTGTTCTCGTATTTGGGCCGAAGAAACGTGTCTTGGATTTAGGCAAAAATGTTTGATAGCTTCGATATTTACCGATCAGGTACAAAATAACTCGGCCCTCGCTATTCTGACAATGGTTGAGCTGCCTTGGAACTGAAGCTCTTCCAGTTTCTTTTGAAGAAGGTAAAAGCCATATAGTTTCAGTTCTATCCTGATTTCCAGACAATGCTTGAAAACTCATCTTCCATTCTGTTTCACATTAGGTTAATTTAATCAAACAAAACTCCACCTTATATCAAAATTTAGCAAAAGTGCGACGATGATACTGCAAATCTTCCAAGTAAGGAAATCCCCTTTCGTTAAGACTCACGTACTTATTGGTTCCTTCATAATCTAACCGGAGAGCACAATGTGCAAATGTACTTAACATGTTGACTACGTTATGCGGTTGCTCCGGTTGGTTCAGTTTGTTTGTGAGCAGCAAAACTGAAAAATCGAATTTACTACTCAAATATGTACATTCTTATGCTTCCTAAAAAGAGTGAAAAATATAGTTTCACGATAATATTTTACCTCGTATGCTAAAATCAATTTTGAAAAAGGTTGTGAAATGATTGAAATGCTATTCATTTATTACGGCACGCAAATGAGTAGTTAACCCAGCGGTACATGCAGTTCTTAATACGTCGTCAACGTGTTAGTCTCGGGATCGCATGGCAACGCACAATTGAAACACCCGTCGTAGCCGAGTGATTAAAGAACCCGCCCTTCTGTGAAGGTGTCGAGGGTTCGAATCCCGGCGCTGTGCAGCGACTTTCCCCGTTGTGTATAAGGGAAAACTGAAAGCATAATACCCCACTCTACCCAGGTGTCTGAAATGGGTACCGGCTAAATCGTGAGTAACCGTCATGGCGCCCTGATGCTAGCTGTAAGGCATTTGAAAACTCAATGTACAAGGTGATGTATATCAGGCTTGATAGGAATAAGCATCCGTCTCTTGTGCAGCTTTTTGCGGCTCTGCCTAACGGTAGAGATAACATCGTCCAGCCTCATAACACAACAAACCAAAAATAATCTGAGGAATAACTACCATTTTCTCTTTGTCGAGGCATTTGGTGGGAGTAAAAGCATGTAAAAAAAATTTTCTCGCCTCGAGTCGCGCAGTGATCCGGAATATTTAAAAAGGGATGAACAAGACAAAAATTTGCGAGAGAAGACCGCCTGGAGAAGTTTGATCTCAACACCTGCTCCAAGTTCGGCATTTCGATGTAAATTAAATGCATCAAAAGTCGCAAGTCCTTAAGGAACTGAAGCCCAGAGGCTGCCAACTTAGTATGGATTTATGGATATAGATGCAGCTATTTCTCGTGCGTGCGACGGGGTAGTTTGTGTCAAATTCTATTTCTGCATACATCGCTCTCGGCGGCATTTGGTGAAAGTGAAAATCCTCAGTCTTTTAGTACCTTAGCTTTATTTTCTGATGGAAAAACAAAACAATCCTTACATTTTCGTTGACGGGTATTAAACCGCGTTAATCACATGTACTCAGTATAGAAATCACGGTAACAATCTCCTGCTTTAAATAGCACGCCTGCAAGATGCCATCCAAATTGAAGTTTTCGCTGTTACTATATGTTTTAAAAGCGGCACCAGAACAGAGTTATTTTCATGTAGACATTCTACTCAACGTAGCCACTACACGTACGTCTATGTTCAACTTTTGCAGTATACATACTGAAGGGAAGCTATGTATGTATGTACGTCAAAGTTGAACTTTTGAGCGATGTACCTAAATTTAACTTGGTGTCACACTTCATTGCATGTTCGTTTCTTCTGGATATTTTTAGAATAAGAGGGCATCAAAATGAGCTTCCGCACAAAAAATGTTCCAATATTCAACAATATTATTTTAACTAATTTCACGATTTTGTTACTATCAAATTTCAAAAAATTTGATGCCATAAATACAGAGATGTTTCAATTAATTCATAGCTTTTCATTTTCTAACGTGCCACACTTTTTGGCAGGTGAGAGAATATCCCAAAAACACTAAGTTTGACAACTGAGAAGAAGGCATAGATTGTACAAGGTCTAGCAAATAGCGTACAAATTATATCCCAGAGAAACGGACTAAAAGCAAGAATATTGAATAAGTCGGGCGTGGAGAACCCCGTCACCAAGGAAAGTAAGTACAAAAAGAAAAAAAGAACCATCAGCCAAAAGGACACAGGAAAATTACGTTATCAGGCCAAAAACATCCTGGAGCGACCAGTGCAGCAATATTTAAAGGTGCTGGGCTTGGACCAGTTTCCAGAAACACCCGGTGCAGGGTTCACAGAGAGGTGCCTAAGAATTTCAATCCCATGGATCACTAGACTCACACTTTCCCACGAGGAGAAGCGCATCGCCTAGGTTAAAAACTACAAGAAGACAAACTTTTCGGTGTCCTTCTCACGCATGAGGCACAAGTTACGTTGAAGGGTCCCGATAGGTAGGTCATGGCGTGGATACTTCACGGAGCCACTCGTTTCAGTAGCTTTCGGCATCAACAAGCTGCTATTGAAGTTATGCTTTAGGCAGAAATCAATGGTTGCGAACTGGTAGGATTATTTCGAGTGCCAGAAGGTGTTAAAACCCCCACTAAAACCTACATCCTGTTTTTAGATGAACGCTCAGATGACTTGCCGTTCGCATCTAAACGTCAGCTGATATTTACACATGTTAATATTGCATAACATTCGCCCAAGGATACGATTTTATTCGTGAACACAAAGTCCATCAAAAAAGCATCTAATAACTTGACTTCCTGCTTTGCCCTACCCAAATCCCATTGAACTGATCTAATCTATCTTGAAACCAAAGGCTTATGTGTGTGGTATCCAAAATCAACGGAGGCTCTATGGAAGTAAATCATGAGTGTTGTTGGGTCTAAAACAGATGCCCAGATTAGTCGATCAACAGATTCCAGGGGCAAGGGACAATTTGATGTGATGTCCAAGCTTGAAATTACGCTGATAAATAATGGTGTCTCTTCTAATGATGGTGCACTTTGTAAGCTTATAATACATAATGTTTTATAAGCTCACAAAAGATATTTTCTGCGCTTACAATAAAGCGTGCCTCAATTGAGAACGAAGTATTAGATAATGATGGAAATAGTTAAGTGCACACTGCATCAATCTTTTGAAAATACATGGGACGATTTTCCTCTGAAGGAACCTTCTTTGCAATGAATGTTATTTCGGTACTGTTTCTTATGCTGAAAATATACCTGAAGAAAAGCACTGGCAAATGCATGAGGCGTAGTTTGTTTTCGAGTTAAAATTCTGCGTTATTTAGCTTTAAGTCAGAGTAGAACGCTTGTGCTTTTAAGCTATATTTGATTAAAATAAAGCTAGCTGCGTCATTCATGTTTGAGCGATGTCCGAGTTGCTGCATCTAGTCTCTGCTGTACAATTTTGAGACTTTTCCATTCGAGGACGGTTAATTTACTTTTTCCATTCGGGGACGGTTATTTGACTTTTTTCATTCGGGGACGGTTATTTAAAAATCATTCCCCTTCCGGTACTTGGCAACGTTTTCACGACATCGTCGTTTTTATTGAAGGTATGAGAATTCATTGTTTACTCCCAAATACCTTTATAATCGATAAATGTCGTACATCACTGTACGTTACGAAGGCGAATACCACTTTACTGAAGAAAACTTGAAACGCTGAACGGTTTCAAATCTGCATTTAATTCAGAGCTGCTCAGAACAGTTTAAGTACATTATCCTTCAAGCATTTTCAGGTCCTTTATCACAACGTTTCACCTCATAAGTGACTGCTTTTATTCCCTAATTAGAGTCGTATCGTCAGCGAGGTTTGACCGCATTCTTCGGCAAAGTGCTGCCCAGTATCACTTTTTCGCCGGAGCACGCATGTTTTTCGCCGCCTAAGTGATTTAATTACTTGGGCGGCGAAAAACATGCATGCAGGCGGCGAAAAAGTCAGACTGGGTGGTGATGTATTCGTAAAGAGCAAGTATAGCTGTATACTATGATAGTAGTTTTTATTGTTGTTGTTTTTTATCCTAATACCCTCGACGTTGATAAGTATGGCAGAATGGGGCAGATCTATAAGTTGCGCTGATCATTAAAAGCGAGGACGAATGTTAGCTTTACAATATTTATCATATCCTGACACCAAATGTGAAATCGAAATTTCCAATTGCATTACTCCAACAAAAGTTATGATGAAAAGAAGATAGTGCTTGTGATGAACATGTTGATCGTTAACTGGGATTTTAAAAGTAAATTTCAACAAAAACGTGTATCTCACGAACTACAAAACTTTTCCGATATTTGAAATTTAGGCTGATTTAGCTTTATAAATGCAATATGTCGTTAGAAGGATATCACTCTACAGTCCCTAACGCTTTTTTCTTCGGAGTCCTTCAGTTTTTTTTTGCCCTATTTGCCGTTTTTTCTCTTTTGAGGGTCTCAAATATTTTCATTGCACTCAATATTGAGCGTAATAACTGTACTAAGAAACTCTTCAGTTTCGTCCTTCGATCGGATCGCGCGCTCAATGCAATGGCATCCACAAGATCCTGTAAAATTAATTTCCACTTTACTCTCCTATTCTCATGCCGAATATTCTCGTTGCCTATTTGAGTTCATTGTTATTTCAACCCGTTTCTTATTGATTCTTCATTTTTTCTCTGATTCTTTCCGTTGTATTTCCCCCTCACTCTTTCTTATCACTACATCTATTCGCTATCTGCAGGCAGTATTTTAGCTAAAAAACTGTAAAGGCTCAGGTCGCTTTGGGAGCAGGAATCCTATGTGTCACCAGAACTGCTTCTAAAGGCAAATTATTAGACACAATTCCGCGTTGGGACTCAGTTTACGCACACAATCAAGGTCGTGGCGCCCGAGCACCGTGGCTTCTGTCGACGAACGAGAAGCGTTTCGGACCCGCAGAACTCGACCATTCTGGCGGTATTTTCCTGCATGAACAAAGCGAATTTCGTGGGTCGTGTAGACTTGGAAATTTTATTTGCCGCATCACAACAAAAATCAACTTACTAAAGCGGTAAGGCTTAAATCGTTGATGCTGCCTCAACAGAATTCGGTACGGTAATGAAATTTCGTGTGCGCTGCTTCACCTTCTGTAAAATGTGATCACCATAACTTGCAAATTCTTCGAATGATTGAAAAAGTAAACGAGCCGAGTGCGAGTAAACTACGAAGTCCGAAGAAATTTGCTTTGTTCCTTTTTAGGGAACGATTGAAATGACAGTGGGAAAGTTCGAAATGTTTCTTTCCTCTTTCCGTATCGTAATATTAGAAAGACTTTATTATAAATAAACTACGGAACATCTGGACGGACAATGAGCGACGTCTCATCGAAATCAATACGTAGGGAAAATTTTATAACGGCATGTAAAATTATATCTCCGGCCGTCGCGTGTTTTTCAGAAGATAATTGTTCCTTTGTATATATTGTAAATGAGGTTTAAATAAATACTAAAAAGAAAATTAAAAATTCATCTCATCTGTGTATGCTTGAATATAGTCCACTATCCTTCAGCATACAGCTATGAAATCTGTCTGATTTTTAGCTGTAAAGTTTGTGCCTTGCAGATGAAGATAGCAAAGCCGACTAGAAAACTCAAGTACAGAGACTCAAGTCTGTATAATTTAGACAATTTATCACATTTGTGGTGCTTGCTGCGTGCTCACTAGACCTCAATTCAACGGATTGCTCTGGCGTCGGTGGGAAAGATAATCTTCGTTGCCATTGAACAAATCGCAGAGTTCTGTTTTTTTTTTGACACATTATGAAACCTATCCATATAGCACAAATTTGAACATGGTTGACTAAAAAGAATGTTTAAATTTTTTGGAAACATGTGTTGGTAGCTGTGCTCCACCTCATCCTAATTTATCTTTTAGACCAATAACGTAGATCTCCTATAAATAATGCCGTCAGTTTAACAGCCCAAGTGGCACCACCTTGCAAGGTAATGGCATCAACGATCAATTCACCACATGTGACGCGTATCATTTAGGATACCAATCCAAGAGCGCAGGACTCAGTAGCGTGGTTACGATGCAGATGTGAGCTTGGCACCCTTAACATCATCGTCACGGTGTTCGGCTGCAGATTATCAGCTCAACCCGGAACTCTTGTTCAGCACACAATGCACATCGATGTGCCTAAATGATTTACGGCATGCGAGTTGTGCGTCTCGGTAGCTATTACGACCCAAATGCTTTACTGCGCCCAATATGAAGCCCATAACATAAATATCCTATCTCTAAGAGATCGTCGGAGAATCCAGTAATAAAACATTATTTCTCTGTGTCTTCGGCACGCGCTGCAGTGCAGGCCTATACATCGCGGCGACAAAGCCTCTGCGTCTCACCTTGCCTGAGACATTGCTCTTCATTGCCTCTATTTTTTCATTCAAACAAAAGCTCGGTAGTATGTGGCTTCTCTGAGCAGTAGTAATTGTGTTCCAATAGCTGATATTGCTAACGTACTCAAAAAAGATTCTTAATGACTGCGATTAGTTTTCTAATAATCGTCGTAATTAGCTGATTTCTAATTTCTCGCGTATAGTCTCTTCAAAGCAGTTCAAGCCGACTTCGTTTTTCATTCTTAACCTTATGTTAGCCCAAGTTATCAGTGCTTTAGGCCCAGGAAATAAATCTCGCCGCTAAGTTGTCTCCAGGCCCAACACCTGCGTATGATTTTTCGTCGCCACCTGCCACCCGGACGCAGATCGGAGCAACAGCTGGTCTCGATTTTTTCTCCTTCTTTTGAATTCGCGTGAAAGTTGCGAGAAACTCCTGCTAACGAGTCTGGCAGCTTATCGCCGATAACATTTTTCCTAGCAAAAATATGGGAGACCAAGAAAGGACTTTTGTGTGCGGCTGATTGAAAGGAGACTGAAGCTTTTACCCTGGCTCATCGACCTCCTGGAATGAAAAGAACTTTATTTAATTGGAAAAACATTTCAGTGTGCCTTGCCCTCAGTAAAATATACCGATAGTAGAAAAGTTAAGGTTTTACATCGTAAAATATACGAATCTCAATCCTAATCACTCAGGGGAATGGTTTTGGTTGTCCTTGGTTACTCATGCAGTTACCTGAATACCTATATACAGGCAGGTACGCCTCTTTCCTATACGTCGCTAAAACAGCACTACTCTCCTATACGTCAGTAGAACGCTTTCAGATCCGTATCAACATTTACTTAGTGTGGTCAGAATTCCTTTTGAAACTTCGAACTTGCTTCAGTAAGAATAATGCGCCCGAATTCTCTTTCACATCAGTGTAAAAACCTTTATTGTTGCTCTGCACTGATCGTTTTAATTTGTTCATACACTACAAAATGGATCATATCCATACATGTATATTTACTTTAGCCTTAAACATGGAGCGCACCTAACGTTTGAGTTCTTCCTCCGAGTGGAGGCATAAAATATTTCTATTTTTACAAAAAAGTAAAAACTATTTCAAAATGTTTACTTCGAAAACGCACTTACTCGTTATTCATGTAAACCAAGTAAATTAAACCACATCAAGCACTCTATTTAAAAACTTTCTTCTCGGTATTTTTACTCATTTAAGAGTGGAAAAGCAATATTACCCTCACTCTAACAGACCTCTATGCCTCTAAAACCGCATGACCCTGACTTTATTGGAGAATTTCCCGGAAAATCGAGAGTTTTAAGCGAGACCGGTCCTTTCGTGTGAGCCCCTCACAGCAGATGCCCTTCAAACAGCCAGAGATCCAAACCATTGTCGTCAGCTCCCGAGCCTCCGCTGATATTAAAGTTCAAAATATTTCTAGAATTGGTGCCTTCACCTGAAAAACCAAGCGTCAACCTTCGGCAAACTTTGTTGCGCTGTGAATCTTTTGACGCTGACACGACTTTTAAAAATATACGATTTGCTTGGAAAATAGAGGGGTCATCTCTTTCGCACCAGACTTATTTTGCCTCCAATGGAACTTTTGGATGCTAATAAATGCTGCTTCGAATGATGTTTCTTATTGCCCCGGTGAATGCATTCACCAGTGTTGTGTCAGTGGATAACTTATTTCAGACACCGAAAAATAAAAAATATTTCATTTTACATTCACAAATAAAAATTCGTACTCTTATCCTCGAGACACTCTCTACGTCAAGAAATTTTATGCCTCATAATTTTTTACGAATGAAGAAATAATATTGAGCATTGTGGTTTTTTTATGAAAATCTGTTTCGCTGTCAAAAATTACCTTCAATTGGTTATTTGAATGCTCGTTTTCACTATCTGTTTTTCAATTTTAGGAAAAACTATTTGAAACCAGCATGCTAACAGAGAAACATTTTCCGCATTCTTTCAGTTCATTGTTTCTGGAAAAAACTATATTGTTTCTGTACAACCATAAGCGTAGCTGTCATTTAAACATACTGAATGATTCCTTAGTAGAATTTAATCGAAACCGATGAGACATATACAATCTTGAAAAGTCGGCGTAGTTATTTTTCACTAACATTTCACGCCACCCAAATGAATTTGGCTGGTTAAAGCCAAAGAATGAACGTGAATACAAGTCTCTACTGATTGAATTGCTGATTGATCAGCTTTTGTGACGTCATATCAATGTACAGCGATGCACTGTGAATACATTTGTTAAAATAAATTTGTGAAGATTGAGTCTTAGTTGGAATTACGTTCATATTTATTTAAAGTTGACGATGAAAGTTTCTCAAAACTTTTCTCAGTAATGAAGAAGTTCCGAGCGTAAAAATTATGAAAATTTTTCCATCATAAACGAAAAAATAAAATGCATCGTAGTCAAAGAAACTCTACCTCAATCTCATCTGCTAATTTCACTAAATTGCTTCCACAGAAGTTACTAATAGTTTTGCGATATATTATTAAGTGGTTGCTTTGTTCAAAGTAATGCTTTCTTTACTGCAACTTGCAAATTACATTGATGAACGCTTTGAAAAACATTCACTCTGAAAAGCATTTTTATTCGTTTGAAAACTGTCTGACTACATTAATTCTAAGAATTAATAGAATAATTAGAATAATTTCATTAATTAGAATAATTTAATTGATTAGAAAATCACAAAGATATTTTATCCATATAAACAATTTACTTTACGAGTAGAGGATCTTTCCACCATGTAATGGAAACGTTCCTGATTACTTCTTGTTTTCTAGAACCGTTCATTTTGCCTGCAATGAGCTCATCTCTAGTTTTCATCGAATTTCGATGTAGGAAATCCAATCAAATTTCTTCGTGAACCTCATTGTTGACTTGAACAATTAAATGGAAACTACGGAAGTGAAAACAATTTTTTTAACTTCATTTGCACAAAAATGTTTTTTTTCTATAGTCACATGCTACGAGTGGAGATCAAGGCTTCTAGATCCGGCAACGCGAGCCTTATTTTTTCATCTTAAGAAAAGGAAGAAATTTGTTACCTCCAGGTGTTTGTCTCCAAGTGTTTCATATGCATGGCTTCCTGCCCAACCAAGGGGTTGAACATTTTGTTCGATGCATTGCATTTTATCTCTAGTTACACGGCAAATGAAAATTCATTGATATGGTATGTTCTACATGGCACAAATAATTTGTATTTTTTTGTTCATTGAATTTATTTTAAGCCAAAATAGAGTACGATAAAACAACAACCGTCGATTAAAATAAGAAGCCAGAGTGTAAGCGGCTGTTTTTTATAATAACCACTCAAATATTACTGAATACATCTTCAAATTGATACAAGACGAGTTTGTAGCTCATTTAATATGCCAGATCTGGCCTGTATCTGGCCTACTCCACCACAGTGACCGCCACCACAGCGCAGCCTGCCATTGTCTGGCTCGTGCGGAGCACAAAAGAGCGGATGGTGAGATGGACGTGCTCCGCTCCCACATTGTCTTGCCGAATAGGCCAACTGTGAGACCAGATTCATTTTGTATGCGAGTATTCAGCGGCTGCGCGACGGTTCTGGTAACTGAAGCAGCGTCCACCGATATGATTACTGCTAGCGCCTGCACCAACGTGGGAAAGGCCTGCTGGTTGATTTGCACCAGCCTGACCGCAGTGACTCTAATTTGTTTGTCTTAGAAGCTGCGATCTATGACAGCGGAGGGTCTTAAGTGAGGGTTATGAGGCGTTAATTATGCGATGGAAAACATTGTTATGAATATTCCGATACAAAAAAATACAGGACGCAACTATAGTACATAAATCAATGAAAAGCGTGTAAAATGCATTTTTTCTATACTATTTTCCAGTTAAGAAAGAATTTTTCTCTCTAAATATGCTGAAATTTTGTCACAAATGGTTATCGTATCATATCACTTTTTTTAATCTAAATTTGTCAATTTCTAATTTGAATGAAGCTCTCGTAAATCATAGGTATTTTTTGGTTCTTTTCCGCTGACTGCGAAGTTTTGCATCTCAGATAATTTATAATTCCTTCAACTAGATAATTTAATTCTGGTTTCATTTACCGTAGAGTTTTAAAGAACTTCAGCTAATAAAGTTTTCCGTATTTTTCTTGTACAAGCGTCTGAGACTTGTTTATTTTTATTCAAACTCATATGAAAAGCATTAGTAGGATTTTGGTTCCATATAAAGACAATCAATTCCCTTTTCAGGAGAATTTTCAAGAAAAGCGCCAATTTATTCCACGTAATCTTGCCAAAGTAATCACTCAACCCACTTAAATTTCTTTGATGCTTCGAAAGTCATGAGTTCGGTAAATGTAATAGTCGTTTGACAAAATTTTGTCAGCTCACTAAGCTCCTTGGAGGACTTATTTGAAGTTTTGAACATTCTGCTCCGCTCAGTTCGTCGGGGTCACAATTTAGAGAAGCAGCTTGATGCGTGTTGAGATGCAATATTTCGGACAAGTTTTTGCGTTTTGTCATTCCACGTGTTTGGAGAGTTTAAAATGAGGAATACTTTTGAAACTATAAACTGAACCGTTGCAAGTTTGTGCTAAATTACCTGTGCGCATCTATTTTAGAACTCTTTTTATTTATCATTTGATCTTTTTGATTTCTTTTGAAAAATCAGAATGAAAAATTGGTATTCACTTCTAGAGGTAAAATACTATCATTCACAGGTTGTGCTTCACAGTTCATTTTATGTTCCGAGAAGATAAATATAATTTAATCGTGGATGTTTTCTTTAAATTTTCATTTGTCTGTATAAAATATGCTGCAATACAACTCGATGTTCACGAGCTAAACGAAATGTTTTCTCGATAAACTTAGTGAAACGAACTCTGCAACAATTTTAGATAAAAGAGGCCACCGTTCATTGCCTGTGACTGGAATAACGTTAATGTGGGTGGAAAAAAAGAAGTATCTAGGAAACGTGATCATTGTCTATCATGTCTATCATAACAATCGAGTAGGAAACAGGAAAACCTCAACATTCGTCACCTTAGCGGACCAACAGTATTTGAGATAGCTGACGAAAGTTGAGGGAGAGAATTACAGAAAATTTTCCTTTCACAGGGATTACGATATTTTTGAGTGCCTCGCTGGTAAGATTATCATGACTAATCATAGTTTCTCGCATTGGATACACAAAATAGGTCATAACTGATAATGCTCTATTCAAGAAAACACACAGATAAACTAGAAATTTTTACTGCTAAAGATGCGTTGCATTTCATATTACACAAATGATGTGTAAAATAATGTACATAATGCTGTTGAAGCCTGGTAATCCATACAAAAAACGTTCATCATTTATTTACATATATTATATATGTACGAATAAAATTTAATGAAAGCGATGTGAAGGTAAAGATTTAATTCCTAGTTGAAATCAATGAGTTCTTGTTGGTAAGAGATTACAATGCCATCTATTGCAGCACACAAAGTTGCTCTCCTGCGTTCATTATCTTCCCAAGATGACACAGATTATCAGAGTTTAGTTTAATGCACAACGTCAAATTTTCCTTTCGTTTAAGAGTTTTTGCATCTTGCGGTTCCCCGATGTGGTTGCAAAGTTCCGCCAGTGCTGAACTGTAGCGAATGCCTAGAAGTTCACCAGTGGAGAGTTCATGTTCTGGACTCGTCAAAATATCTTGAATGTCTTCTACCGTCACATCAGTGATCCTTGCTTCTTCTCTCAGTACCATAATTTCTTCGGTGTAGCTCTCAGCATCAATGTTTTCGTCATCCTCCATGAGTTCTGGCCACAGCCTGTGCCATACATTTTTAATGTTACTTTGGAAGTGTTGTTCCATGCCTGATTTATTTGAAATTTCTTTTCTTTTATGTTGAAGCTTATGAAGAAGGAAGTAATTGTGGTCTTTTTACTTGTTATAAAACTAACATGAGGTCGCATCAAATTTCTAATATATTAGGCTTTAAATGCAGCAATAACTCCTTGATCCATAGGCTGCAGTATAGAAGTGGGGTTCGGTGGAAGAAAAACAATTTTAATGTTTGGGAACAAGCGCTGAAAGTGAGTATTGTTTCGATGTGCTACAGCATTATCCAAGACTAATACAGCTCTGTTGTCTAGTTCTTGCTCTTTAGAGTGTGTTCCAGCGAATGGACCGAAGCTAGTGAACCATTCTTAGAAATCTACTTGCGTCATCCCCGCTGCTTGATTTGAGGTTTTTCTAATTTTTTAATTGCTCTCCTATATTCGGCATTGTGTGCTAACAAGGATTTCAACTTTGCATCTCCATTAGCATTAGCCCCTAGCAATGTTGTCATTCGATTATTTTGTGCTTTGTTACGAGAGATAACTAGATGAACCTTCTAAATTCAAGCCGATAATTAGAGGCTGCATCTGTGTTTGTACTAGCAGCTTCTCCTGATTATTCAACGTTCTTCAAGTTATATCTCTTTTTAAATAAGTCAAACCAGCCATTACTCGTTACTAACGGGCCTTCACTACCACGTTCAGCCTCCATGTTTTCATAAATTGATAAGGCCTTTTTTAATTATTAGTGTTGAGAGATGCTCCTTTTCTGTGTGCTCTTTAAAGTAAATGTATAAAAGGGCCTCTGTTGTTTCAATAGATAAATTACGCACTTGCTTTGTAGTTTCTCTTTCTAATGACTATATAAATTTTGAACTCATTCGTATTTCATTTATGTATCTGATACTGACAATCGTGCCATACTGAACTTTCTTCTTACTGAAGCAATGCTGTCTCCTTCGGCAGGTTTCCCAAGAATTTTCAACTTAGTTACAATACGTATCCTATTTGTCATGCTCTTAAAACCAGTACTGGAGTACTTATTGCTTGTTTTGAGCACTTTAGCGGACATTTTATTGCCGGAAGTAGCAACGAACGCGTTCAATTTCATGTCAACAAAAACCGCTGATCAATATTACTATATAAATGCAATGTCGACAGCTGTTGAAAAAATTTGCTAAATGCTGGTATGATATTATATATTTACGTACTTCAATGACATACATACGTACGATGTAAAGGATGTATGATTAAGAATGAATATTGAGCGGCTGGTGAAAAAGATTTATACGTCGGAAGTGAGTGGTATTAGAGCGCGAGGTAGACCACGGATGAGTTGGATGGATGGGGTGAAACGTGCTTTGTATGAGAGGGGTCTGACTGTGGATGTGGCGAGAGGGATGACTGCGGACAGAAGTGAGTGGGGGCAGTGCATAAGAAGGTAATTTTATTTTTTTGACGCGTTACTGGAAGCCTGCCCGCGTGTGATGGATTGACCTGTCCTGTGGGCTGCACTCAATGAAGCGGTCGGGGTAAACCAGCCGTGGCTGTCGGGCCTGACTGTGGAAGGTGGTTGTGCTGGGCTGCTGCTGATCCTGGCAGTTCTGGCTCGGCCAGTGCTGCCTCTCTCGCTTCCTAGCGACTAAGAGTGATGATTGTGGCCTGCTGTCGACTACCCTCCCATAGAGAGGAGAAGCCTGGTATATGTACGTATATCTTGGACTTTAAGTTCTGAGTGCACTTGGTTGATATTATCTCTCACACATAAATGCTGTGAATCACAAATGATCGAATCGAGGAATCAATAAATTTTCACCAATAACAGTTTTATTTATTGCTAACTTTGATCCGTCTTAATGAAGCACCCATTATATATGTCCTATTCAAAATTTTATAAAAACAAGTAGTGAATGAAAGATATATCTAGTGATGGCCGAATGAGGTGTGTTACGAATGTATAACTACTGGATTTAACAACGTTTAACTTTGTGTTTTGACTATAGTCGTATTTTGTTTCATTAATTTAACTTCAAAAATTTTCGAACACAAATTTAAATTTCGTCAACGAGGACTGCAAAAAATTAATTGACTCGTCGTCTTAAATTTAACTGAATTATTAGGCTGGTAAAAATTTAATCTCGAGTCTACTTTTTTTTGTCTGTTTATATGGTAATAGTAATGGTACATAGCCCCAAGGTCGTCGCAGCTTCATCTTTAATATTAAAGTTCATCAGTTGCATTGCCAACCCGTCATTTCTCCCCGTTGGGAAAAACTAGAGCTTGATGCAATTTCCCACTCGATGCATGGGTATAAAATAGGTAATGTCTCTACCAAGGATAACCATCATTGTTTTCTGACATGAAAACACAGTATTTGGAGAACCATTATAGGGCATGACCTGGATTGAAAAAAAATCCTGTACAAGCATTGACTACAACAATAAAGACGGCATCTCATCGCCTTCTCAAGCAGAAAGTAGTGGTATTTGCTGCAAGACACTGTTGTTTTATTGTCAGAAGTAGAATAACTCTCTCATACCTGAATTCCAGATTTTTTTTCATGAAATTGTTTCAAAAAAAATTTAAACTTTTTAAGTCACCTTTAAATTTAGACTACGAAAGTCATTCCTGAATTTGATCGAATGCACCTTAATAAAAAATCCCACATCTCCAACAAAAATGGAAGTAGTTTATATAAATAAAAGTAGTAAATAAAGTGAAAATTAAAATAAATAAAATAAAATTGGTTTAAATAGAGAGCTACAAAAAATTTTAAATCGAGAAAACCCAAGCAAACATTGTCGAAGTATATTCTTACCAACACTGAGCAGACATTGTGAACTAAGGTCTTCTTGCTGACACCAAAACTCGAGTACAAATCTCTAGAAAGTCATTCATTAGGGGACAGTGAAAGAAATAATAGCCCTATTTTGAAACACCTAGGTGCATCTGACGTTTGTCCCAAAAACCGAAACAAACAGATGCATCATCAATGAGACACTCAAGATTGGGATGCACACTGTCTCCAGGCCCGACTTAGAGATGCTCCAGAGTCTCGTCGATGACAGTTGGACTTCAGTTTGATGCATTTGTAACTTGTGTCTTACAGAAACTCTACGGATGTTAGCGTAGCATTGCACTGCCTTGCATGGCTGACGCTCCCATAGCCTGCAGTTCCACTGTTGATTAGAAACGTTCTCAAAGTTTTTGGAATCCCGAATGAATTTTCTTTAAGCCAACCATTCTGCACTGCTTGCGAGGGAGAGGAATGAGAAGCTGTATACGAGAACATTAAATAAGTGTATATTTCACAAAAAATAAACTTAGAATAGCTCTCAGTTCCCCCATTCTTTCTTTGTTTCATTTAAACAAATTAAAAGTAAGTATTTAAATCCGTATAACAAAACGAGAACGTAATACCTTATAAAATAGGGAACAATTAATTAAAGCACCAAGAAATAATAGTGTTACTAACACAACTCTGCTTTTCAAAAATGAGTTAAGCAGAGGCTATCATAACGACCAAGGACTCTTTGTTGCTAAAGTGATGGTAGGGTGAATGAGAAAGAATAATTTCATGCACCAAATATAATATAAACTTCCATTAAAAATTATAGGAAACAGTACAAAAACATGTTAACTATTGAGACCAAAATGACAAGTGACATCGAAAATAGCTTCTCCGTCGCCACGTATTCATTCTAGATGGTATGTTGTTCTTCGCTCTCTTGATGCAACTCGAGTTTATCCGTGCAAGCCTTAAACTAATAAATAACCTACTAACTCAACTGAAAACTTCAAAATAATGTAGCTAACGGTACCTTCGAGGAACGCTATGTCTCAAAAGTATATGGATGTGTGTCGAAGATAAAGGAAACAAGAAGTTCTTCACGAACGCAAGAAAACATTTAACAAATGCTAAGAAGCAAGTTCAAATTGAAGATTAGATTAATAATTGGTTTATGGCTTGCATGAACAAGGTTAAAGTTACATCAAAAGAGAGGGAAGACCAAGATCCCTTAAAGCATGGATATGCAGGAAAAGGGTATCTCTGCATAGGGTGTGGTCCCGTACAGGCTACACAGCGCGAAAAAAAACAAAAAGGTAGAATGAAGAAAGGAAAAAAGAAAAAGTTGAAGAAGACAGCGGGACGTGCTGGAAAAAAAAACAAGGATAGCAGGGAAACGAAAAGGAAATGCCCCCTAACTGAAAAATAAACCTATTAAAATGAAGACCTACTCAACCAAAATTCGATTGACTTAACAAAAGCCTTCTGGAAGTGCAAAGTCTCATAGATATGCTGGTCGTATACCCCTGCAGGATTCAAATTCAAGACTAAATTTAGTTTGCCCTTTTGAGCATGTTCAAGTTCTGGATAGTATTGAGGACGATTAGAGGAGTCTTGTACTTGTCCTTCAACCCAATAAGTCCTCTTTGTATGAATAGAAGAGTCTTTCTGCACGAATTAGGGTAGCTCACGTTAAAAATATAGAAGCACGCTAGCCACAGAGTAACACCTTGCAACAAACCGGTCACACGGCACACCTCAACACCATCAGCAATAAGTATACCCTCTGCATCAGGGTCGGCAGGGTCACTGAAGTGAAGCATGGGAGCAGGTCCAGCCTCTTCCTGGAAATAACGAATGTCGTTAAGAACACTTTCATAATAACAATCCAAAGCCAACCCAAGTTAACAAAATTAATACCTTCAGTTCTAAGAGATACATCTATGTTCAAATACGAAGATAATCGCTTATCATCTTTACTCAGAGAACACTCAATTGTTAAAATTCAAAATCAGTCAGTATCTATAAACGCAACGTTTCGATGTTACTAACATCATCATCAGGCTGCAAAATACAAAAGAAACACTTGGTCACATTGGTAAAAAACTGTGTCAATACAAACCTTTAACTACATCAGACTGGATAAAAATATAGGTAATCACATTGCGAGAAGACTAGATAGGTAGAATTTTGTACAAGATTGAAACTACAGCTGACTAGTTATTATTGCACGCTAGATATGCAGCTGACTAGTTATTATTGCACGCTAGATTTTCGTCCATTTTGCCTCTATCTCTGGGGCCGATAACATGTGAATATCTAGCGTGCAATAATAACTAGTCAGCTGTAGTTTCAATCTTGTACAAAATTCGCCCTATCTAGTCTTCTCGCAATGTGATTACCTATATTTTTATCCAGTCTGATGTAGTTAAAGGTTTGTATTGACACAGTTTTTTACCAAGGTGACCAAGTGTTTCTTTTGTATTTTGCAGCCTGATGATGTTAGTTACATCGAAACATTGCGTTTATAGATACTGACTGATTTAGAATTTTAACAATTGAGTGTTCTCTGAGTAAAGATGATAAGCGATTATCTTCGTATTTGAACACGTGTTGAACTGGAACAGATACATTTATGCGTAAAATATAGTGTGTAATTTACTCCTCAGTGTTCGGTGCTTCGCGTAGTCCGGGGGCTGCTTCCTCAACTTATAATAAAAAAAATGCCGAGAATTGCTCAAAATGTGTTTGAGAACATACGTACGAGAATACAATTTTAGCCTTCTAACAAGCACATGCCTTGACCAGCAACATGAATTATAAGGTAAATAACACAAATCTTATTTTGAACATGAGCTGAATTTTGTGAACTCTTGCAGCATGAAGTGTTGGTTATACTTTTGGTATGAAGGTAACTGCTCATGAAGAAAACTAATTCATCAAGGTATATCGATAAGAAGTACCATCATGCCTGACTACTGGTAGCTTTCCTGTGCTCCATTAGGGAATGGAAAACCTTCGAAAACAGTAGACAGTCCCTTTTAGTGCACATTTCTGGGAATAAATATTTCACTTGAATGCATTTAGTAGATGGTTAGAACAGTAAAACGATCCAGAAAATCTAAATAAATAATTTAATATGCTTCTCAATTATAAACAGCCACAGTCAAAGCATTTTGTGTATAAATAACTTATTTGAACATTTGTTGTAAGCAAGAAGTATTTCTAATGGAAAAAACAACTTTTAGTTGATGCAGTTTGCGTACATCAAATGGGACGGCATAGAACCATGGAAAATCGTATTCCCCTGACATGCAGAAAACATGTAATAACATTAGTGTCCAGTAGACACTCAGTAGTAAACCAATTTTGATGGTCTAATTGTCATAAGTTTCTACACTCGTAATTTAGATATAAGTTTCTTTTGACAACTGACCAAAATGCAATGAAAATTAAAAAATTTTCAAATGGGTACATTTACCAATAGAATGTTGAAAAATCTTATCTTATATTAGAATAAATTGCATCCAGTCCCATGATGAAGCAAAATTTATAACAGAATACAAACCTAAAAGAATTACAGTGATGTTTAGGTAAATAGATAACTCCGCTATTTATATCTCAGTTTTTGTTATATCAAAACATCAAGCACAGAGACATCACGCACGATTTCATTGAAACTTACTTCTGAGGTAAAGGAAAAGCTTACAGATTCCTTCATCAGATTGGGCACTTGAAGAAGGGCACTGCAGACCATACGTTCTGCCGACGAAATTAATACAAGGTAATTATCCTCAAGTCAATATCATACCTGTTAAATATAAAATCAGAAACTTTACAATAGCCTGTTCCCTTCAGTCAAGAGGAGTAACTAAAGGGCAAGCACCAACGCCCCTCTGCTCACCATTAGCCAAGTGTACGCTCCGAGCAACACCTCAGATGTAGGGCCCCCAGCACATAAAACCTACTCCTGCCACATGGTATGGGGTGCGAAGGACCAGACAACACTGGCGACCACCCACAATACAACAGACGTAGCCCTCACCGCTTCGAACACCTACCCTACCCTTCTGGCTGTGCTCAAATCAGACACTCTCAATCTCTTCCCATTTATCACTTCACGGCATATCAATTTGTTTCTTCTATAATCAAACCCATCACGCTACACTGTTTGAACACCGTTCAATCATCCCAACCTTGGGTATCTCTTGACATTTTTTATAACCTTGCTTCCATTCCTTAATTCACAAGACGCTCCTCATTATTTTTTCATAAGAACAAAGTTGCAAACCATATTAATAGAGAACAATCTGCTCTTTTTGACAGCTTCTTTCCACACCACTCTCTCCACTTCAGTTCTTACTGTATCTATCCCCCACAGTCCCTACTGCTATACTTCTCAAACATCTCATCTGATATGCAGTCAATTATTCTGTTCCAGCTGATCTCATACACAAAGTCTCAGCTCCAAGCCACATAGCAGATGTGGCCTTACTTTCAAATGACATCCATTTTACACCTATGCATAAGCCTTCATTTCCCATGCCTATTTCAGAACTCTTGACGTTTTCAATCTTTTCCTGAGCTCATGCTTGCACTTCCTCCGCATTGCTATGCGCAACCATACAAGACTCCAAGTATCTAGTATCACTTGTTCAAACACTGTTTATTTAATGCTACATTCATCTTCCTAGCATTTCCATCTCTTGAACACCTCATAATATTACTTTTTCCACATGCGGTCTCAACTTTCTTCTGTCAAAAAAGTCTTAACTTTTGTAACAATCTGCACAAACTAACATCCGCCTTAGCAACCAATGCTGTGTCATGCGCAAACAGTAGTTGCTTCACACCAATGGCACTGCCCCATATGTCACTCAATCTCATACCTATACCTGAAACTCACCTTGATATCTCTCACACCATACCATACATGTACAATCAATCACAGGATCATCATGCATCCCTGACGCAAACCCACTTGCTTTATAAAAGAAACACTCACGCTACTTCCTTTACTGACAAACGTTCTACGTCTTACCATAAAACACGAACTACTCAAGATACCTTGAAATATTTCTGGTGACAGCTCAGGAGGGCAGTGTGGCACATGCATTTCACGCATCTGGAGAATTGGTTGCCAGTACTCCAACATACTGTCCAGGAGAAGTGTGGCAATGTCTTGTTCAGTCAACCGGGTGAACTCAAAACAGATCTGAAATTCATAGTTAAAGTTATTGCAATTAAACGGCAAGGAATTTGAATTGTTTTTATGCACGTATATTGTAAACTACTCTAATATCATCTAGCTTCAAGTTTCTACCTGATTTGGATCGAAGAGAGCAGGATACAATTCTTTAATGGATGAAACTGTAGCAGTCCCATTAACGATGAGATTTCTTCGATGAGGGAAAGTCAAGATCATGGCTTCATCAAGTTTTCTGTGATTTGGAGAAACTTTTTTCACTTCATTAATCATTAGAGTCTGGTACATCGCGACGGAGGCATCATCTTCGGTTGATGATTGCTCAGGCAAAAAGTTCACCATTCCAAAAGCAGGCATTTTTTTTGAGAGCTTACGATTGCTTGCATTTTCCTTTTCAGCATGCCGCCTCCTCTTCGCACGCTTTGCCATTACACAAGACACTGAACTATCTCTTCTTTGTCTAGTATTTCGGGCCTTTGTAGATATCCTCACTTTCCAGATTTCCTAGAATTGAAAAATGCTAATTAGATCACAAAAAATTGATTAATACATTAAATATCTGATTCACGCACTTGCACTACATGTATGATACTCAAATTGTAAAAGACAAGGAATCCATAGAAAAAAATACTCGTTTTCTGTTTGGAAATAACTATGAATTTCAATAACTGTCAGTCACAAACCTTAGCATCATCAAAGCTAATAGACTGTTGTAAATAGGGATACTTCACAAGGAGTGCTGTGGCCACTGCATCATAGTTGCTTGGAGTTGGGTAACTGCAACAGACATGAATAGTTAGTTAATTACATCACTATACCTTTGAGTAGAAACCCCTTGGCTCAAATGGCAAATTTTTCATAGTCATTTTAAGCAATATCAAGTTTTATGAGATAAACTTACAAAGTAAATGTAGTTATCTCGTTATAAAGACAATCCAGTAGGTCTGCACGACTTCTCTTGGCCAAGGGCTTTTGGGCATCCAAAAGATCTTTCAAGCTTGGGGAGAATTTCTCACACGGCAGTCGAAATACCTTCGGCCACTGAAGTGATGCAGAACAATTTTGCACGGAAGTTACAAGAGGCTCATTAGGTGAGCAGCTGGCAGATGAACCAAGGTTGCTTGAAGTCCTGTTGCTAGCAGAAAATGGCTGTACACAGAGAGAAGTAGAAGCACTGTCCCCAGAATGTGGTAGCACATTCTGACCAGGCATTGAACAAGAGCCAAGTACTTGTTTATCATCTTCATTCACAGGAGAACTTGTACACAGGCAGGGATGACCTTGGATATTTCTGATAAACAGAGAAACAATAGCTGTATTAGAGACTTAAAAAAACAATTCAGGATATGAAAAGCTGAAAAATAAACTTGCCTAAAATTTCAAAACAATTGACTAAATTACATGCAAGTATGAAATTCCTGCAAAAAAAATAAATCGCTGCAATGCATGATCACCTACTCACCTCTTACAAGTCAAAATTTGGCCTATGTTGAGTACTAATTTAAGCAGGCCACCATCAGGTATTTCGTCATCATCAACCTCATAATGAGAGTTGAGTTGGGGACAAAACATCTCCAGTCGGCAGGTACTATCACTGGACAGAAGGCCTTTCTCCTTGAACTTCTGAACAGCTGCTGGCAACAACTCTTCCTTTTTATTTACTTTAATGAGAAGCTTTCGCTCTTGATATTCTACCACATACTGTAATGCTGTCTGTTTAGGTTCTTCCATTAAGTGGTTGCGATCGTCGGCATGCTTTAAAAGAACTTTCAGATTTTCCAAGATGGGCAGATACAAGGCAGAGTCTCCTTCATCCAGGTTCACTTCATTAGGAGCTACCAATTCATTTTTCATGAACATTTTTCTCTGCTTGTGCACACTATTGGGTGCACAAGCCTTAAGGTTTGCTTTCAGTTGCAATATAGGGCGAAGTACATTCACTTTCTTATCAGCAGGGATAGCACTAGCATCCATGATATCACTAGTCTTTTTTATGCAATTTTCAACAATTGTTTCAAATTCTTGAACTATAGTTTTGACTGTTTTTTCAGTAACCCCTTGTTTTTCTCTGATACACAAAAGAAGTTTTATGATGTCAAAAATGTCAGAATCTTCTTCCACATCATCATTAGGAACACCATCAGATCTATGGGGCGATCCATTGGCACTAGTAGTAGGAACATCATCTGAGGCCATAGTTTGAGTAGCTTGAGCTGTTTCTAACATTAAGGGCATGCTTCCTGAATATGCTTCCTCAATGATGAAACATTGGAGGTGTTCAGACAGTTGTCAATGCCACACCTAACATTGAAGTTTGGAAGGTGAGCATGTTCTGTAGAATAATGCCTGAAAAACAGAGACATGAATCATGTTTAATATGCACAAAAGCAACAACTTGAGCAATCCATTTTGAGTTGGGAAATTGTTTACAGCCAATTTAGTAGGAAATTTTTGATAGAAGTTTCATTTTCTGTTCAAAATTTCTGAAGCACATAAATTCTCAAAAACATCATTGCCAACAAAACAGAGACAGCATGAAATATTGATCAGGATACACACAAAGAGCATTCTCAATCACAGCAAAGAACTCTAACACACAGAATAGTCAGAGTTTTTATCTAAAATAGCAACCCATACACACCATGCTATAAATGCAATGATAGCTCAAAAAAACAGAAATAAAAATATTTGCAGGAATTTTAAATATGATCTTTTAATCAAACATGCATAGGACTTATGTCAGCACACAACTCAAAATATGCTAATAGCATTAGGCTCACTAGCACATCAGATACTATGTCCATATCATGCCGAAGGTCTCAAGTTCATAATCAGTTGAAGGTTCCCGAGCCACTATAAAAGGATGCTCTTCAGAACGAAGTACAAGATACCATCTAGTCTGGATACGTGGGCATGAGGAATCTATGCATAGGGTGTGCTCCTGTTCAGAATCCCCTGCGCATAGAAGCAGCAAGGTTTAAATTAGAATCAAAAGAAGGGAAAGCACAAAAAGACAATGGGAGGTGCTGAAAGAAAGAATAGAACTGAACCAAAAGACAAATGGTTCTGAACTGAAAAATAAACCTATTCTATTGAAACAAAACAAAGGCCTACCTAACCATAGCTCGAGTTACATAACATAAATCCCTGGGAACGCCAAGTCCCATAGATACCCTAGTCGTATCCCCCTGAGGGTTCAAAATATAACAAACATTCTTCCATTCATGCTTATATTTACTTTGGACCTGATATCGGTACAATGCTATCAACAACAGCCGTCATTTTTACTTGATGGGTATTTAAGTTTAGGAAAGATTAGATTGGACTTAAATATTGGCTACTTTTTCTTACACTAAATTTCTTACATAAAATACAAATAAATTTTTTCCATTTTCTTTTTGTCTGAAGCTTTTAATTAGTAAACATTTCAAAAAATTTTTATCTTCACTTTCATCATATGAAATACACCTTAGCATCCAAAACTGCTCATAAACATCACACTAATTGGTCACTAGTCTCACAAACATAATGTAAAATTGTCCTCTTTTGTATTTGTCACCTACATTATATGTGTATAACATTCAGGGTAACTGTATGTGTGACCTATTAAACTAAGTTACCTAGTAACTCACCAGTTTGAGAGCTTGTTGCAAAAAATTATAGCTAGTTATTTGAAAAATAATAACTCTACTTCCAGTACTTCTCTAAAATAAACATTTTAATATAGATTTTATGTGAGAAAATAGTACCAAATAATGAAAAAATTATATAACGATCCCAATATTTTGTGACGTGAGCGAAACCGTGAGCCGATGATTTGAGAGCCGAGCCTTCTGTTTGAGTTACCCATATCAGTTGAATTCCACTCTGGCAACAGCACCACACAAGACAAATGTATGTGGAAATGCAAGAACTACTACAGTCATTAACACTTGTAAGCTTTCATATTTTTTTTTCCTATATGGATTCCTAAATCTGTGTGTATGTTTCTGCAGGTGTAGTATGGATCTCTCTCATTGTTACCAATAAATACACTGAATAGTGACTCAAGATCATCACTTTACTCACCCAAAACATGAGTTAATACAATTGTAATGCATGTATCAACTATCAATGTATCTTCTAATGGCTAAATAAATCCTGAACTATTATTTTGTTGAGTAGATAATCCTTTCAGGTCTAATTTACAGCATGTATAAACCCCCTTCACAAATTAAAATGAAAATTTCCATTTACCAGTGAAAACCATCATTTAGATGTATCATTTCAGGTTAATCTTAATATCATTTTGTGTTAGCAACATTTTAAGTTATTCTAACTCCAAAATATTTATGTTTCTGATGTCCTACATTCTTGTATTGTTTACTTTAATATAAAATTCAGATTCTCATTTGCATGGAAATTATATTTCTAGCTTATAAAATACTTTTAGTTACCTGCTCTTTTTTCCATATTTTTATGCTTACTCTATCAGCAAGTTAACATGCTGAAGCATACAGAACGCAAATACAATACTGCCTAGTGGCCATGTGACTTTCGCAACAAGAGGCACAATCAACAGAGCTAGTTCACATTGATTCACAGTTGACAAGCAATCTTCCCAAACTTTTACAAATTAATTAGTTCATTCTGCATAGAGTTAGAAGAGTTAATAGAAAACTCAAAAAATACTGAGAAATCTACAACTTCATTATTTTCAACATGCCCTAGCTTAATGAATATGACTCATATTCTTCCCTGGAAAGCTGGCCCTATTATAGGGTAGAATATTGAACAAGCTCAACTATAATGTTTTGAAGCTGTATACTTTTATAGTAAACTTTTACACTATTCCGCAAATGTTTTGTTATCCTACTTATCCCATTTTATTCTCACACAAACAAACAACACCTTGCTTTGAGACACTTGGCGCTACAACACAGTAAGAAAGCTTCCAGCTTTCCTACAGAGCAATCCAGTTCTCTGCTTTAATTAAATATTTGCATAATTAGCAAAGATATTGAAATTAAAAGTTATGTGTAAGTACAAACAGTTTACTTTTACACTATTTAGCAAATGTTTTGTTATCCTACTTATCACATTTTGTTTGTGCACTAACAAACAAACACCTTGTTTTGAGACGCTTAGCGCTCATTGAAGGGTCTTCTTTTTTCAGTTTAGTGAGGTCTCCGGAGTTTGATGGTCCATGCACCTTAAGTCTCTAGGGTTGTCTTTGGCATTGTGAAATAGCTCTGTAGCAGAGATGAATAGAGCCCGAACATTTTTGCACTATATTTCACTTCTTATGGTTCCTTTTCTTTTTTTTTACATAAGAGTTAGTAATTGCATGGATGATTAGCATTTCAACCTTTAACCTAGGCATCAAGACACATGAGTAGCATAGAAGTAGTTTCAAGGGAGAACAATGGTCCAGCCTGGGCAGCACAACCTGGAGCATCAAGCAGGCAGGTATTTGGGGCATTTTACAACTTAGGGTTCAGACATGCTTACTCCATACTCTCTACATTAATCTACTTCTACTGGAGTGCATGACTTCAAGGGGTAAAATAATGACATTCTCTGCTGCTTATTAAAGGTAGGTTCACTCTTTGTTCATGGAGCCTCTAGTACAGTAGTTGCATTTACAAACATTATGCATATAAAGACCCTCCATTTAACACAGTGTATTTCTTCCATTTGGGAAGTGGCTTTTAATGAATTATCTAATGTTCCTTCTTCGAATCCCAGTAAAAACCTTTATTGACGTCTGGATAAATGCTCCTATGAAATATTTAACAGATTTTTCAAAATTTTTCCCTATATTTTTATTTAAGGAGGGGAGGCCTTCCATTGGCCCTAGGAACTCCTGCCAAAATACCAGTGGCCCCCAGACCTAAAAGTGGCCACCACATCTGGTGAAAAACCTACCGATAGCAGCACTGGTTCGTGATCACTACCAAACACCTCCCCCGAGTTACATGAGACATTGGTTCAAGGTCAGCAGAGCTGAAACACAAATCCAAGGTTCATTTTTTCTTTTTATGCAGATGGTAATAAGTTGGCAAATCTAAGGGTATGAGCAAAACAAGGTCATGTAATAGAAGTGCATTCATAATGTTATTGCCAGTACTATTACTTGGGGCTCTTGTATCACACATTGGGTTGCGGTCACTAAAGCCACCAGTGACAAGTTTACATGAGCCAAGCTGAGAAAAATAGTATTTTAATTCAGCTGTACTGACAACTGAGTTTGGGTTATACAAGTTTAAGATTTCAATAGATTTTGATCTATTGAATATTTTCTTTGCCTGTATTTCAAGGCTTCCATTTGATGATCCATTCAGTAATTTTTCTGAGCAGAGCACATCATTTCGAAATAACATTGCTATGCCTCCTCCAGGCCTTAAAAGTGTGTGCTTGTAAAAAGTGCAATAATTTATAAAAGAGTTGGTTCTCTGCTGGTCTTCAATCATGTTTCAGATAAATTATATGTGGCTTAGTAGTATACACATTTCTTTTAAATTCTGAAAGCTTACTGTAAAGACTAGGGCAGTTCTCTCACAAGAATATTTAAATTAACTGTATTTATTTTTTTCTTCATCAAACTCTTACCTCTGTTCTGTGCCATATTCAGCATTTTCTGAGCACTTTGTCATCCATTTTGACCCCTGATTTGATGCAAGTTAAATGTGGGTCCAATGCTGTCTTGGAAAGTGCGCTGCTTACCTGCCAGCTGCTCAGGGTTTTCTGGATTGTTGGTGCTTACTTGTTTTCTTGCATGATCAGTTGGGTGTGAGAGCGTGTCTTGATTATTCAAGACTCATCCATCCTCAAATCTAGATCCACCCCTGTTGCACTCACTTCTGATGTACCAGGCATACCCACAGAAGGAATTCTGTTTGTTTCAATTTTTTTAGTTCAAGTTCACCATTGGAATGGTTTGTACACATTTCTTCATTAATAATATCCAAATGGAGCAGTCAGAAATAGACTTGTTGCTGTTTGCCATTAGCTTAAATCTCCTTGTTATAGTAAGGGCTATCTGAACATGGAGATGCTTGCTGGGCTTTGGCAATGCATTCTGGGTTACATCTTCATGTTCAGTCTGGGCAGCTACATCTTTTTTTCTTAGCAAACATCCGCTCTGGTAGCCGACGTTTCATGATGTTGCTTTCCTTAGAAAAGTTGACTTGATAATTTGCACCTTTAATTTTCCTTTGTGTGCTGAAAATCGTGTCTCTTTTTGCCATCACCACTGTCTCTGTACAACATTTTGTCTTCTGCTCAAATTCTCTCTACAAGCTTGGTTTTCTTGATTCCCACACATCCCCCATTGCTTACTGTACTCCTTTACAGTTTGTGCATTTCATTGGTTTTTAACTCCCTTGGAGATGCATTCTCTTGATTGATAGGGCCCGGCACAGATGGAGGTTTTAAATACCAACCTCTTGCATTGTGTCTAAACCTTTGATAGTTGTAGCACTGCCAAGGCCTTTCCACAAATAAACGGACTAGAAATCTTTGGTCTCCTAAATTTACGCCTTCAGGCAGTATAGGCTCAGAAAATGTCAATTTCATACAACGGATTGATTGATGATTTTTTCCTATTGTCAGACACTGGATGTAGAGGAGATTTTTTTTTTATATAGGTATTCTATAATTTTAATTAGGTAGGTCTGAGTTAAGTCCAACTAGTCCTATAACTCCAGGTGATTTTTGCATTGCCTCTAGCAATCTGCAGGTTATGAACCAGTCCCCAAAGCAAGTGCTATTTAACAGTGTTTAGTTGATGGCTGTTAACTGTTTTGGCCAAAACTATCAAAAGTTTTTGGTTTATATATTTTTTGTATCAATTTTGTTGCATTTCCCAAATTCAGATGACAGCAGGTTCCTCACAAAGGTGAATTTTTAGTTTAATGCGCTCACGTCTATTAAGAGTTTGATTCTAAAGAATGACTAGAGGAACACATTTAAGTTTGTTTAACATGAATGACATTTTGCTCACTAATGCGTAATTTTCAAGATATAACATTAATAACATTTAGGTACAAATAATATATAATCACTTTTGTAATCGCCGCATTTTTTGAACGGACGCAGATGCTTGGTAGAAAAAATCAGCCTCAGTTGGCTAGGTTAAGTTATTTTAAATTTATTCAGGTTAGTACATTTAACTACCTCAACATTACCTAACCTAATCTCACCTATCATTATGTCAGTACCGTATTATAGCATATAAACGTGTCCGTTTTTTCCCTTTTATGTACGACGTTTGGTAAATGTGTAGCGTTTGGTAATAATCGAGTTTCCAATTTTGGATGCAGAAACATAGTAAATTAGATCGAAATAAACAAGTTTTCATCTATGCACTTTTTGTTGCAAATGACTATTTTATGAGTTATAGCGGTGTGGTACTTTTTGCCATTGTATTGTTGTAAGCGCGTGAATTAAAGGGGATGACCCCAATTGGACTCTTCCGTTAACGGTTTAATAATTGTGTAGTTAAAGTATCTTATATTTAGTAAAACTCCGTGATCTTTCAAGAATGCAACTGCCTTATCATTTTTTCCTATGAATTTCCCAATTTGTTCCAAAATAATCCAACAGACAAAAACACATGTAGTCATCACTGCAGCTTCAACGTAACTGCCGCAAATACGCTCGATCACTTGAGCACATCAAAGAGAAGAGTCTATTGTAGTGTTGCCGTACAACGCTTTTGATGAATTCCTTTCCGCTTCATATACTAGAGTTGGCGGTCAGTAATTTACTGCTATAACTCATTAAATACTTTTTGTGACAGAAAATGCATAAAGAAAAATTGCTTATTTACATCTTATTAACTATGTTTAGGCCCCCAAAATTGGAAATTTGATTAATACCAAACGCTACACATTAACCCGACGTTCTTATAACTTCTGAGTTGAATAGCTCAAAAATTACAAATCAGCAAGCAAAATGTCATTTGTGTAAAACTTTCTTCAATGTGTTTCTCTGGTAATTCTAGATAACCAAATTTTTAAATTCCTTGCGCACATTAAAGTAAATATTGACCTTCATTAATTTTAGCTCATTTGAAAAGAATTTTGTTGTTACATCTTCTGAGGAATTTCTGGACTCAATTAAGACTGTGACCATCACAGGCTGACTGCCCTTAGGACATACCAGCAGGTCACTGGATATGGCAGAAGACTTGTTTCCATTATTTGGTAGGAGCGCTTCCTTCTTGACTGGCGGTTATCAGCCTGACTGCAGAGTCATTTACAGCTCCTGTTGTAGATGCACCAGTTGGGATTTTCAGGTTCTTCAGAACAATTTGGTTCTTTTTCAATGGTGTATTTCCAGTTGGTTAGTGTCCAAATTATCAACATTTTATGCTTTCAGGAGGTCTTTATCGGTTTCAGGAATACTTCCTACAAGTAGATTTTCAGAGCTCAGAGTTAATTCCGGTAAACTTGGGTTCAAGGTAGTCACTGATCACAAGTGAGGAACAACTTAAACAAACATCGGCATCTACGGATGCTTTATTTCCAATTGAAGCATGATACATATCACCTTTTACATTGGTTTNGCCGAGACTCGAACCCGGGTCTCCCCGCACGGAGTCAGGTCCGCTACACACACGGCTATGACGAGCTTCAATACCATCATGGGGATAGTTACAGAATTCATAATAGATTCGCTAACAGGGGCCATAGCGGTGTTCGAAATCACACTGGAGTTTCCTAAATCGACGAAAGAGACATTTGTTTCATCTTGAAAGGCATTGAAGTCTCCTCCCAACCCCATTGGCAGACCGGCCATCTTTGACGGCGGTCTGCCTACTCGTAAGTTCACCTCTTCGCGAAAAAGGATAACCTGATGCCCGTCTGCTTATTCTGCAGTTATTCAAATAAACAATGATAGACATAACCGTCATAATTTTTCCGTATTGTGTAATATCTACAATGATTTTGGTAAACTTACCTCGTACGAACGTCCACTCCCTCTGTCTACACTCTCGGATCCTCAATTCAAAGTCGAAGGGTCGCACTCCCGATGAGATATCTGTCCCTCTCTCTCTGAGATGTTTTAGCTACCGATGAGACATGAACAGCCATGAGACACTTCGAGAGACAAAAATTTCTCTCAGTGTACAAAAAAAATTTCACTGCAATGAACATTCACCAATAAATTGTTATGTGAATGTTTCGCCTTGTATTGGTGACATACCATAGGATACCAATATAATCTTTTTAAATTTATATCTGGGGTTGGTCAAACAAATGATTGAGTGTAAATCAGTGGGTGCTTGTGTAGCGTAACATCAGCAGTTAAACAAACAATTAATTAAGGGCACCATTTCCAAAAACTCGAGAAAAATTTTCTATTGGACTTACGTCACTGAAAATTTGCAGGCTACAAGATCTCTAAATTCATAACAACTTTTATTAAACAAGTTTTTTCATTAGGGCATATAAAATCAATTATTCCATTTAATTTAAAAAATAAATATATAAATCATTTGTTTCAAATTCTCCGGAATTTACAGAGCTAGAGCAATGCGGTTTGTTGCATTTGAAAGTGAAATGTGTGCTCCAAAATCGCTATAAGACAGTTTTTTGATTTAAATTCTTTCCGAATTTATTAGAAAAAATTTTGAAGGATGTAGGGTAAAAGTTACAATTTTAGGGTAAAAAGTCTACGGAAAGTTTCACGTGAAATGTTTTGAAAATCCATTTTATAGGAATTTTAGAACACACATTTCACTTTCAAATGCAGCAAACCACATTGCTCTAGCTCTGTAAATTTCGGAGAATTTGAAACAAATGTCTTGATAACTTATTTGTTTTATAAAAGATATATTTAAGATCCAAAATGCTTTTTCTCCTTCAGTTTTTAAGCTACAGTGATGATTTTAATATCAATGGATGCGAAAAAACAACAGCTTCCCGAAAAATTAAATAGTTTTTCAACATTCATTTATGTTCTCAAGTTATTACGTCAAAAATTTGAATATAAAAAAATTTGCACTCTAAATTTTTCATTTTTTCAATTTAAAATTGGAAATTTGAGGAAAAGCATTTAATTTTTTGGAATGTCCACGTTATTCTGCATTCAATTATACCAAAATCATTACTGTAGCTTCAAAACTGTCAGAGAAGAAGCATTTAGAAAACCCCCTAAAAAATGTCGTTATCTATGATTTCCCATTTTCTTTTCAAGAAAATCGCTTTTTGTCATGAAAGATAAATGATTCTAAATTGCATTTCCTATCAGTAAACCAAATTTTATTACTCTAGGTTCAATAATGAAAAAATAGGTCCGTAAGGGGGATGCTCTCCTTTGTCGAAATTCTAGCCATTGCTCGAACACTAAAGTCCATAACGGACTTTATAAGGCGGATTTAAGAGCCTTCAGCAATAAAGTTCATGGGCTGTGATTCGCCTGATCAGCCTAAAATTTAATAACGCAAGTAATTTAAGACTAAGCGGAGCAATGGAGAGGGTTTCTCACATCTTCGGCGAAAAACGTATATGCAAACTAAAAAATATTCGTCTGCTCTTCTTGCAACGAATCCATAGCCACAGCAAGGGATTCGGGGAAGCTGACGAGCGGGTCAGCCAGAAGCCGACCCAACAGATTGAACTGAGCTGTGAGCGTGTGTGCACCTCCTTATGTGTGCCGCTGCTCTACGGCAATCCGACCCTCGCTACAGGGGACTCTTATGTCCTCGGCAGCCGGCTGCATTGAAGATAGTTCTCCTGAACATACTTTCCGAAGACTTCAGGTGAGCCCTTTGCCTTTATGTTCCGCTTATCCTTTAATTGTCTTATTCTAGCGTTACCGACCTCAGATGGGTGTCAGGCAAATGTGTGTGCAGTAGAGCCCGTTTAATTCGGGGTTTGTTCCACTGGTCGGGTGGTTTGCACACACCTTAAAACATCAGCTTTTCCCCCAATAGGCAGAAAATAGTTCATGGACTACTCTAATATACTTTCATCTAGATAAATAACGTATTTCTCATGAAAAAATAAAAATGAAAAATACGACTTGATTACTTTTACAAGCCAATGAAGAGCCTTGCACAGCTACTCCGCCCCCCTTTTCGGAGGAGGGAAGGGGGGGGGCAGAGAAAAGTCGTAGCAGACCTTTCTAAAGGACTGTTACATACTTTCAATTCAATTAAGTAATGATTTACAATTGAAATTTACACACGATTACACCAAGAAAGGCGTACAGGTACGGCTGTGTCGCCTTGACTTCAATTTATCCCTAACTACCTGCACTTCCCTCCTTCTGGGGGGCGCTAGCGCTGGGATACGTTCCTGATATTTTTACAGACATTCGGGAACATATCTCTAACTTTTTTAAAGCAATAAAAAATCAGTGATATCTAATTTATTACTGAAAATGCTCGGAAATGGTGGCCTTAAGCAACTGTAAAACGGACCATACTAGCTAATGCAAGCCATACCACTATTACCTGGTCAACACAGTTCTCATACTGCAAAATTCCGGGTTGTTGAGAAAAACATGCATACACCTTCGAACTGTCATAGAAAGTTTATTTTCAAGCTCCCAAGAATACATCTTTAGGAAAGTGAATTCGTCAAATATGGCAAATAATCACACTTTTATGATCAAATTAAAAGTTAGATTGAAAATTCAAAATGGTGGCACTGGCATGGGTACATTTCTGGATGCGAGTAACCACTGATGCCGTACTTTGCACCGTGTCTGATGGGATTTGTACGCAAATCACTTTTCCCATACTGAATACTCTCCATACTGAATACTCTTCCCATACTGAATACTCATTGCTGAATACTCTCCCTTGCTTATTTTCTATGATTCACGACGTCACACAACAGTTTGGAATGCATGCGTGGGTTATATGATCTGATCGCCTCAACGCTGGGATTTGCAAACATGCTTACTTGTATATGTGTGTACGTATGTGGGTGTATGTGCGCAAATGGGTGTGCATATGTGCACATACACCTGTGTGAACTGGACTAGCAACTGGTATATAAACTATGAGTACCAGCCTTTTTCTCACTCTCAACTTTTAACACTACCCAACACATCATTTCATTCTATTATTGCAAAGCAATCCGAAGCTTAAACGTCTTATACATGTAAAATGTGGAACCTATGTGTGTTTATCAAATGCAGACATTTTGCGCCATATTTCAAAGATTATGTGATTTTTTTTCTAACATGAAACCCTTATTGGGCATTCATGTTTTCTTTCTTACTCACGTCCAAAAATGCTCTTGTTAGGTTAGTGTAGAGCAATTATCATATCATGTCTTACGCTCTAGAGTATATTATAACACCCGCGCCTAAGCCTCACATATTTCTGGAAATATTTCTGTACTTGAGAACCGTTGTAAGACAATCGTTTTC
>JACJUY010006115.1:11723-50915 GCA_014220935.1 Platorchestia sp. MABIK | reverse complement strand
ACGTGGCGCCACCTAGCGGCAGGTTTAGTTATTATAACCAACGGGGCTAACTCCCGAGAAACCCCGTTCGCCAACCTTTTTGTTGGGATATCTCAGAAGGAGCGTGACTTTATACACACCTTGCCTATGCTGATGAAGATCGATATTTGCGACACCTGCCATTCCGCTAGTTTCTGATGCAGGTGTTGTGCCGAATCTTGCTGACTCAGTCATTAAATTTGGAAGATTGGCTGCTGGGTCAGTAAGGATTTTGCTTGTCAGGATACATGCTGCTTCATTTGCTCAGTCTTGTGCTCAATTATGTTTTTCAACACTAAACTGTTCACAGTAGTGTATCTCATCCTCAAAGGTTTGTGGTGTTGCTGATTCATGCTTGTTTAATTTGGAAGCGTGTTGTAGTCTCATTGTTGGCTTTGCAAAGTAGAAAAGTGTAATGATATCTAGGTATTGTATTTTGCTTATTTTCAAAATTTAGTGAAAACTTTTACCATATTACAATTTCAAAGAATAATGAAAGTGCAATATCAAATTTTTAATACAAGCTTACAGCCTTTTAAGCTTGAATGTGTTAGAAGCTCTTGAATTCTAAAAAACTTTATTGTAATGATATGGCACAAATAGGTTTTTATAACTTTGTTAGGTCAATATTAAGTTTACTGTTATCAACTTTTTTGAAAATGTTGTTACCACATTTAGATAATTGGAGACATTTAAAGACATTTCACAAGAATTATATGCTTGCAAATGCTTAGTTTTTGAGCTATTGCATAAATAACGTTCAGGTGAGAATAGCATTAACGGCAGTTTTGATATGGCGTTTCGCAGAAGTAGAACCCGCAAAGTTTCTTCGCAGGAGATGTCAGCCTTGATATGGCTTAGCTAAGTCAAGTTATTTTAGATTTTCTTAGGTTAGTTTTAGGCCGAGACTCTCTACGCTGATATACAATTTTTGAAAAAAATTATTACAGCGCAATTTAGATCAGAAATTAAAATTGAAAATTCAACTGTATAGTGAATTGCAGCAAAAATTGGTTTATCATGATTATGCAGAAGCTCAGTATTAAAAAAATAAACATCTTTCATATATTTTAATCCTGAATACTAATTCAAGATATAAGTATAAGAATAGCAAAGCTTTGATTTATTGCTGACAAAAGTGTTAGATTATTCTTTCAAAAAAGTTACTAACTTGTCACAAAATTAGTTTTGATTCTAAAATTAATAGTACTCTAACATTCCAACACAAATGTTGTATAAATTTAAAAAAAATGGATTCATTGCAGATTCGAAAGCAGACCTCAGTCAATGTCTGAGAGCTGCTTGAGAAGGTCATTGTCTGACACTGTAATTCTAATATGACAACGTAGAATTGCCAGGAAGAGATGGAGGGCAAATATGCAGAGTGTTCTAACCCACAAAACATTGAATTTTAGGGTACTCAAGTTAGAGGCGTGATGTTTATCGCAGGATTGCCAAACTGGCTCTTCTTAGCCAAGTTACAAACTAGGAACTAGGCCACTCAGCCTGAAAAACATCTACATCACTATGAGGTGAAATTATCACTTAATCCACTCTCCAGTTTTGACCTCTGATTTATGGGTTAGGACACTTTGCATATTTGCTCTCCAATTAGAGAACTAATTGTCCAGTCACATAAAATGGAATTAGGCAATCAAAAATTTCATCTGCATGCTAAAGATACCAATCTCAACTATATAGTAGAGGCACAATTTGGAAGTTCATATCATGTTAGTTTATTGTAAGCCTACTGCATTCAGGAGATCAAAAGTTTCAAATTCTGCAGCTCAATATATATGCATTAAAGTAAAAACAATTGAGTGAATTGATCTGAATTTAAAAATTATTTGGAAAGGGCTTGGTCAAATGCAATCAAAGTACAATTACAGCAGTTTTAGAGGTGAGGGATTCTCTGTGTATGCACTAAGAAAAATACCTTTGTTGAAACCACTTCAGGCTAAAAACTATCTTAGTTTTACCAATGAACATTGAAAGGATTCTATAATTTTTAGTATGTTCCCTCTGACAAGAGGAAGATTGAGTTATTTGGGTAAAATAGTGTTAGTCATGTTTGAAGGCAGAATTACTCAGAATATGATTCTAATAGTACAAACCCAATACTGTAGTAAAGTTTGGTACAGGCAACATAATGATATGGGGTAGGTTCTTCTCTTCAGATCCTTGCAAACTCCATGTCATTAAAAGCAAAATAAATACCCAAATTTATCTAGGTTTCTGGGTGGTAATCATTTACAGTCTGCAGACAACTTCATATTACTAAAAGGATGGACACTGCAGCAGATTAGTTAAGATGCTAGTTTAGGCCTTCATAACCTTACAAATAAAGAAAATGAGCCAAGATTTCTGCAAATATTTGGATGAAATTTATAAGAACAAATCCAAAATTCTTACAATGGAAGAAGTTCTAATATTGGAAGGTCATGTCAATAATTTTTTTTTGTTGTAACTTACTGAAACGTTCTTTGATACTTTGAGTGTACCACAGTTTAAGTGTTTTAGTTAGTGCATTATGATGCAAAGTTTGATTTCATGCTTCAAAATTATAAAAGATGTTCAATTATCAATTACTTTGCTAACTATGGCAAGTTAACTTTTGACCATGTTTAGATGTTCATTGCACCCACTCTACATCTATGGTATAATGAAGTCAATCAAACTTTCTTGTCAGGTAGGTGTTTTTCTTTAAATGTCTAGGCAAGTGGTATAGCTATGTGTAGTATAATTTGAAATTTACTTGAAGAGCAATGGGGACAAAAACAGAAAGAATTTGTTGTTTTTTAATTCATATGATGGTAAAATTACTAGCTTCTCCATTAAAATGTTTTAACCTAAATGTTCTCAATTATCCTGTTAATAATTCTTATGAAATGTCATCTAGGAAGATGTTGGATTGTTTTATAAAACTGATAACAGCAGGCTGTTCTTTCCAATTAACCACTATAATAGTGGAATTTGAGTAGTTTCTTTATAAACTGTGTCCTGTTAGGTAACATTGTTTTTATGCAGTACAAATTCTAAATGTTAATTTCAGTGAGTCAAAAAGTATCTTGTGATTAATTTTAACAACTTTTCAAATGAATGATCACTTAGGTTCTCAAAATCAATTCCTGCCATATGAAACTAGCTCTAAAATGTACATGTTGCATGTTGGTACTAAAAAGCTCTATAACCAAACATAATTATCCACACCTTATTCTGATTTGCTTGTTGTGCAATGGTTTCCAGTGGTTGTTATATTTTTTGGTGAATAAATTCAGTCCTGTTCACAGACGTTGTCTGAACATTGTGAATTGGTGGTCAGTGAATTCTTTGTGTAAGAATAGCTAAATTTTATTAGTTTTTCCACCAATCATTGTAGACTATCTGTTAATAAATACTAGTAGTAGTGCCATTGAAATTTATTTTCATTATTGCTCTATTTTCCTTCATTATTTCAGAAATCTCATTGATGCTAGATTCTATGGTGCTGCCGAGTTAAGATAATATTACATGCAAACTTTCAAAATTGATTGTGTTTCAAAATTGCCTCTGCATGCTTGTGTGTATTTGAAACTTGTGTTTAGGTGCATTCATACAACTTGGTTAGGATCTACTATGTGTTTAGATGATGTACCTATAACTTTTAAGATGTTCAAATTATGTTGTGAAATTGCTTTCACACATTAGGATGCCATTTTTGAACTTCATCTAATGAACTCTATTTTCTTACAGGATTCTTATCAATACATTATTATTACTTACAGAAAGAACTTGTCTTTCACTTAAAATTTTTAATACAATTGTCCTGTAATCTGGTTTTTAACAGAACATGTAGCCTTAAAAATCATTTATGCACTTGACATGGCATTTTGACTAAGCACAAAATTTCACAGCTAATTTTGGTCTGTTGCTAATTGATACTTTCTTGGTGCTATTAGGGTTTGTGATTCATCATACATAAATTCTACTCTTCATTCTATTTAAACATAGTATTATGTAACAGCATCAGAAAAATAATAATCTCTACGCAATACCATCGCAGCTGCTGTTTGAAAGTAGAAGACCAATGCAAAATACCACCTCAGTTATAAAATTTCTCTTTGAAGGTATAAAAGCAATATTTGACTCAACAAAATGATTGTAGGCTACAGTCCTGTAGTGCAGGCCCTGCTGGGCACTTTGTTCACATGGGGCCTCACAGCTGCTGGCTCTGCTCTTGTCTTCCTCATGAAGGGCACCAAGGTAATTGGCTCTTTAATCCTGCTGGCGGCTCAGGGACGTCGGAACAGGTCTTGAAGCATGGATTATGTTGCCTAGTTCTGTCTTATAAGGTAGCTGTGCATTATATTGTGGAATTGATGCCATTGAAAAGATTGTGATTTAGGCACTGAAGAATTAACACATTGACTATGTTTGTGTTGTTGCTACGGTTGGTTAAGACGGAAGTAACAGAATTAAAAAAGTAACTTTACTGATAGAGTACATTCTTGTCTTTTCAGAAAAAATTAGAAAAGTATAATTGCACAATAATATTATACTTTGGATGCCAAAATCTAATTTGGAAAAAGGTAGTGCAGTAATTGAAATGCCATTCATTCATACTGTTTTGTAAATGAGCAATATACTCAATGGTACACATATGTACTTCTACGTAGTCAATGTATTCAGAAAAGTTATTGATGTGGTGCAATATTTGTAATGTATTAAATTTCTAAGCGTTTAGTAAAGTTAACATGTTGAATTTGAATTTTTCTATTCTAAAATGTTTGCAAGATTTATTCTGTTAGATGCCTTTCTTATCAAAAGATATTTTTATACTAGTAAACTGGCTGTCAATTAATGCCAATCCTAAATAATGACTTCATGAATAATGGCCCAAATTCTTCAGCTAATGCTCCTTAGTTTTGAAATGTGTTATGAAGATTACCCATAACTTGTTGTTTTGATTATTTTTAATATTTCATTGGTTTATTCCTAAGTAGATACTATTAATGTGTGTAAAGTCCATAATTAATTGATCCTTGTCATGCAGCGCACAGTTTTGGATGGCAGCCTAGGGTTTGCTGCTGGAGTCATGACTGCAGCATCATTTTGGTCACTCCTAGCTCCTGCCATAGAGATGGCTGAGGACTCCAAGCTTTATGGGGCACGTGGCGAGTATGCCTTCATCCCTGTGGCGTGTGGCTTTCTACTTGGAGGGGCTTTTGTCTTCTTAGCTGATCATTTAATGGATGACTCCAACCCAACATCATTGCTGTTACACCACAAACAAGATACACTTGGTGAGTTGGCAGTTCAAGTTCTGAAGTGTCATGCTGTATTTTTTAGTCAGTTGCTGATGGGTCTTCTCTATTATTTGCAATGAATGTTAAGTTGAATCAAGTTCTTTGTACATACTTCATAGATATGTGCTCATTGGTGCAAAAAGAGTGAACAGTATTATCTTCTGTTGGATTTCTTCTGCCAGCCAATGCAAATCTTCAAACTTGAAGAATTTCTTATTGATCTTGCATTGTCAAATCATGGAATGCATTGTTTATTCCATGAGTTGCGTTTATCATTTGTTGGTACTAAGGCTGGAAAAATATATTTTCTGGTATCTATTAGGGGCCATGTAGGAATGTATTTTCTCTACTGATATAGAAAAGCCTGATATGCTTAGTGAGTATACTACTGACTCTAAGGAGACTATGAACCTCCAAAATTGTCAAATTTTTGATTTTCAATTCATTTTACAAATCAATGTAGGGAAGATATCTAAACTCGCACACAAAATGCTAGCTCTCCTCTGCAAACCATGGGACTGAATGAGCCCTAGTTTGGGAAAGTTTAATAGAAGTGGCAAATATATATTGCTGACAGGATATTTTACATCTCGAGCAAATCATATCTTAACCATGTTTAGGGTTGTACACTTAACTGCATTGTTTGTGAAATAGTGCTTCTACTTATGCTATTAACAGTATTGACTTAGTTTTTTTCTATTTCAACCAGGTGTTTTTTAAATATATACCCCAGAAGTTTTTTGAGTCCAGAATCTTTACTCATGGGTACAATTTAAAAATTTAGTAATGTTGTCTCCCCCTTCCGTACTTCCAGCCCATGCCTTCAGAGTTGATAAAATTATTTTCTAGATTAAAACAATATTACATTAAAGATGGATAAATTTTTTTCAATGCAAATACAGATAGGCATATAAGTATTAATTGCAGCATTTGATTGTAATGTCAAATTGAATGAACATACTCAACATCAAATCATCTTTGAATGTTATATATATGTACATTCTTAATCCATAATGTTCGAGTTTTATGACATCGCATGTAAATCTTAATTTATATCAATCACAATTAGCTCAAGTAAGTTATTTGACTGACAAGGTTCTTGATTCAAGGTATAAAACTTGAGATTAATCTGATGGACTTGAAGATAGACTGTATTTAAAAAAAAAAATATCTACACTGTTCTCATTTCAAAATATCAACGTAGTATGGGTGATCAATAAGCTTGGCCACCTAGGTAGAACTTGATACAAGTGAACTCTAAATCAAACATTCTATTCTAGATGTTAAATGTCTGATTCCTGCTCAATTGCTGAAAGATTATTAAAGTTAGAGTTAATTATCTCTATCCAATATGAAAAAGAATGAGAAGTGGTCTTTGAACATTCCAACTGTCTGTACAAAAATGCTAAAGTTGACCTAATGCATTTGGCAGGGATATAAAGATAATCCTGATTATCATATGGTATACCCAACTATTAATGCAGGGATTAGCATGTTTTAAGATTTTAATGGCACATTTCCACTTCCTTGTAAGACAGGTAACACTTCAAGAGCAACCTTGCAACATTATTGTGCCTAGTTAATGTATTTTTTCCGCAGCTTAGTGTATGATTGGTAACACTAAGTAATTTTTTACTTTTTTATTCCAGGTTCAGTGGGCCAGGTCAAAAAAGATGATGACTTCAGACCAGTGTATTCATCATCTCCAAGTATGTATTATCTTCTGACTAAATCTGCTGTTCATGTACAGTATTTGTAAATATCTCAGTGTTTTGCAATCTTTTGCACTCTGTCACATTCATGCAACCAAAGACAAGTCTGGTTAGTCATTCTTATCCATGCACTGAAGTAATTAAATGTGGTCGGGTGTGAGGCCAAGTCTATGTAATCTAAAATGTATTTAATGGCCTGCATATATTCTCCATTCTTTTGTGCACATTCTTGTATTCTCATCAGATATTTCTTTGTATACTATTGCTCCTGTTGCATCCCCAACATTGGTCCAACTCTGACACTTGATCCTGTCTATTTTCTCACAACATCTCTTGTTTCATTCAAATGCACCCCTATTCCGTTTTTTTTTACCCAAATTGCCCCAACACTTGTTGAGAGTGTTTATGTATTCAAAATTTTATGTCTGGTCAATTTCATTTCAAGATAAATTTTTAAAGATTATATTGCCTACGATGAAATTACTGATAGTTGATGAACCAACTGCTAGAGACTCAATTTGGCTGCTGTGTTACACTGAACATAGATTTATTTTTTTGTTGACGTTCTCTTTCACTAATTTCACAATTGTTTTCAATTTTATTTTACATTAGTTTTTTGGCTTATGCCAAAATTTATTGATAGTTTTAGCTCCATTAGTTATGACACTCTCTGTTGTTGGTATTCAAGTGACCTATCTCTAATCCCTAACAGCATAGCACTGACTGAATGGAGCTTCCCTCCTTCCTCGTTTGGGAACACATTTGTTGTTTTAAGCAGGTTTAAAATTACTCAAAATCAAATCTGCATGATTGAACTCTGTTTGTACCTGTGAATGCAGAAGTTGAGCATTGAGAGATTTCTTCACGCTCACATTAATAGTTGTTTGTAATGTCTCAACTATTATTAGGTCTTACTATTTAATTTAATCAATCCCATTTATGTTCTTCTGGCTGCTCTATTTTATTCAGGTCACTAGTATTTTATCCTTAGCTAACCAATCCTAGTTCTGCAATACTAGCTTTGGAGTCTGTTGTGGGCTACTTTTTCTTTCTTTGTTATGGGGTAGCCAATCCTTGCTTTCCAATTTAAATTAAATTTTTCTGTTCATGTGACGCAATATTTGCCTAATTTTAATTAAACCTTCATTGAAGAGCTGCTTTCAGATTCTTCAGTGAGTCAAGTACAGTGCACAGTTACCTCAGCTGTACAGTAGATAGACCTTTGGGGGCTTCTATTTTTTGTGCTCACTTCACTTCTTTCAGTTTTAAAAAACTTCTTCATTATCCCTTCTTAGACTTTTCTCTCTCTTCCTACGTAACTTGCTGTTTCTAAGCCCAGGTTGTCCTGTAGGGGTACACATTTTGTGGCATAGATTTTACATTTTCCTTAATCCATACTAAATGGTTCCTCATCTTATTTCTGTGAAAACATTTTTGTTATGGAAATGGTGTCTCAAATTAACTGCTATACTACTGTTTGGTCAAGGTATGCACTCCTTCCAGTATTGTCTTACTGGTATTCATCTCCTACCAGTTCGGGTTTTAAAGGATTTTTTTTGCCAAAGTTCTGTTTTGCAAGCATGGATATCACAGACTTACTGGTTTATCTGGTTTGCTCTTGCAGTTTTGGTGGAAAATACTTACAAGAGACCAGAGATCAAAATAGGTACAAGTCCACATCTTCTCTCATTGCCTTGTGTAGGAGACATTTTTCTATGCTTTTCTTTTGCATTTCTCTCATTGAGTCGGCAAACAGCTGAAACTCGTAAATAAGCTTCTCTATATTTAAAAATTTGACTCAAGTGTTAATTTGTGTGTGATTCTTCATCTTGTGTTGAATAAACTACCTTGCACTATGTTGAAAAATAAAGTTATAAGTTGATGTGTGAGTTGCCTTTGTACATTGCATTCATTAAGTTCATCTGATCTAAATCAGCATTTCTGTTAAGGCAACTTAAGTGTTTTTTCTTTATTTAAATTGCACCCAATAATTCCTGATCACACTTTTCCATCAGCTATGAAACTTCACTTCCTCTGCATTACAGAACCTTCTCAGGAGATAGAACTATTGTCTCTTTGGATATTAGCGCTTGCAGGGGTAAGATATGAGGTCCTGAGCTGAAGGTTATGTAGGTCTTCCTTTTGTTACAATAGATTCGATTTTTGTTTGTTAAGAGCCATCTTTTTTGTAGACTATTTTCTTTTATTGCAATGCCCATGACTTTATTCTTCATGTTAATCTTAATTCATAAATTTCTCTCAACCTTGTTTTTGTGCAAAGGGTGTGGTGACGCTCCCTTCCTGTCTCCTTAATTACACACTGAATGGAGCTTCCCTCCTTCCTCATTTAAGAACACATTTGTTGTTTTAAGCAGGCTTAAAATTACTCATAATCAAATCTGCATGATTGAACTCTGTTTGTACTTGTGAATGCAGAAGTTGAGCATTCAGAGATTTCTTCAATCTCACATTAATAGTTTTTTGTAATTTATCAACTATTAATAAGTCTTAATTTTTAATTTATTGCAGCTTCATTAATTTCTCGAACATTTATTGCAAAGTGGCTTTTTATGGCTCCTTCCTTATTTTTCGGTCCTGTTTATGGTGTAATTTGAACATACGGAAATGATAATCAATGTTAGAATATTTCTTTGAAGAGGGACTTTTCTATGCAGCAAACTTGATTCATTTGTGATCCTCTGTTTTAATTTCTAAGGGAGACTGTCAATAATTTTACTGCTTTGGATGTCTAGTTTTTTTTGCATATTTTACGATCTTTTTGAAAACTATGAAATTTAATGAAAAACAAAATCTTCTCTGCATGAGGTACTCACAGGTATTTTGAGTGAATTAATAAGAGTACTAATAAAGTAGCTTTTATTCAATGAAGTGTGAAATTGTCAAAATTAGAGTTGGTCAGGGCTCTGGGGAGGCAGGGCTTAGTGGCGATTATTCAGCTTTAGTTAAAGTATGTCAAATCCTTGAAATAATTTTCCTCTATTATTTTAAAGATTTTAACCTGTTTGTTTTATTCTGTCTGTGATATAACTGCTTGCACAAACAATTGTAAATAGAATTTCTTGCTGGAAGAAATCCAGGCAAGCATCATCTCCATTTGCATGTCTGTGTTCACCTTCACAATGTGTGGTTGCCTAAACCTTTTTGTACTGATACACTGCGCAATTTTGTGGACATTCATGTGCTGCTGTGAGAATATTTTCCTGTACTTTGTGCATTCATGTGCTGCTGTGAGCATATTTTCTGTACTTTGTGGCTTGCGGTTGTTGTGTGTATTGACTTGTGCTTGGAGCACAGCACACAAATAAGTGCACCAAACACCCTAAACCAGCCTTGCACGCGTGTGTGCAGGCACAAACCCCGGCTTTGGCACCCCAGCATATACCAGCCTGGACGTCGGTACGTGCCTGTAGTTTGCCTTGTCTTGATGTATCATGTGTAGTTGAAGATGATAAAGAATTCTAACTACTGAGGCTACTCAAAGTATTTTATGTTATGCACATCACACACCTTATGTTATACGTAAACTTTTTGAGTGATATTTCTCATAAATTAGGGTTTAGGGTAAACATAGTAAGATAATTGGTTATATGAGGTCCCTAAAATCATACGGTACCAAGCGTTGTCTTTCCAAAACGACTTCAAAGCTTAGTGATTTTGATCCCATGTATCTCAACAACCATTTGACCATTTTGAAATTATCTCTTTGTACCTACTACTCCCTCTCCAGACAGAAAGGTTTCGGGATGACTGGTTTACATTAGTTGTTGTCATTATACATGGCGCTTGGTACTGTATGATTCTAGGGGCCTCATATGAACAATTTTGAATGTGTTCTCATGGTCAGCTTTGGTTCTTGGTGAAGAGTTTTGTTAAATATTTATTAGACTCTAGACAAATTCATTGTATCTGCACACATTTGAAGGTAGATCTTTGTTGATGCTGAAATTTGAAAGCTGTGTTTTCATAAGAAATTTAAATCAGGTCCTTGTTTTTACACAAAATTTGAGTGAAGTTATTTTTTGATCTTGAATTGACAATCAGTTCACATATGAGGGTACAAAAATGTATTAGTTATGTAGAGGGCGTCGCAATGCTACTGTAGCTTAGTAACTCTTGTCTCCTTGTGAAAATCTTTTATGAGTGTTTATATTTTAAAGTTTGAAGTGCAAATGTACATATGCTATTATATGAATTGATGAAATCCTTATTTTCCAATTCTTAGATAATACTAAATGCTTCATTGTTTGTAAAGACTAACTTGTAACTGTAAATATTTAGAACTTTGAAGCAGTCCTCTGAATTCAAAAACGTTGTATGCACTAATACCACATGCTTTTCAATGGTTCTGTTTGTTTGATGTTTCAATTTAAATTAAATTTTATATAATTTGGCAAGAACAAATTAACTCCTGAGCTATACGCACATTGGGACTAGAGTCTAGTGAAGATCTGTGCAAAAATGTGATCATGTGCACAAGTTTCACTACATTCTTCGGACAACATTGCTGCAGAAAAATTTTGATGAAAAACGCATAAATTAATGAACTTATTTCAACTAATCTTAGTAACTCAGTGAAAATTAATTTTAGTTCTAGAAATTCATGATGCTAATTTTTTTGCTTGTGCTTGTGTGACCAGGCGACATGAAGCAGCGCACCAGCAGCAGCAGCAGCCCCCAGTCCTACTCTGCCATTGGTCAGGACTCGGAGGAGGCGGGGCTGCCTAGCAGTGCGGGTGCCTTCACTCACCAGCAGTGGAAGAGAATTCTACTTCTCATTGTTGCTATCACAGTCCATAACATTCCTGGTGAGCACAGTTAATATATCGCAATTAGTGAACCTTCATTATGAATGTCATGTAAATTGTTCCCAGCAATGTGAATTTTCTGTAGTTAGAAATTCTAAATCGCTCAACATTTTGTTAAACTTCTACATCGTTCAGTGTTCAAATTACACAGTGTTCAGTGTTCAAATTAAATGCATCATAAATTACACATTGTGTTACTGAAGTCTTGTGTCAATTTAGGCACTGAAGAGTTGAGGCTTCTTTGTACTCAATAGAGTACATATTTATTTTTGAGCTATTTAACATCAGTTGAGCACCTGTTTGCGGCCAGATGAAATCTAGATTCCTTGAACCAATAATTTTACCTTTGAAGTCCAAATAATGGAGAAGGGGTATCCATTTTAATTTTTAGAGTGTATTCTCATTAATAGGAACAGTATTCATGGTTGGCCATGTTACTTTGTTTTCAAAATATTGTTACAATCTCACTGCATTGCAGTAATGCTCTTGTAAACTGCGGTCAGGCTGTTAAGTGTTGTAGGGTTATGCCATAACACCTTTAAGAGTTACAAAAACAGAATAAAATCTGCAATTACTGGCAAACTCTATCGCACGTTTTGCTTCTCCTGCAACCGGGAAAGTTGTTTTAAAAGTGTCAAAATGCCTACAATAAAATCTCTTGGGTGATCAAAACATCTTAGATTTCAAATCATTTTGGCCTAAAAGGCTCAGGTTGATGTTTTAAAAAATGTTAAAAAGAATTAGGTTGATGTTTTAAGAAACAGAGGTAAAAAACTCAGTTTGATGATATTTGCTTTTTGCCATTGGAATTTTTTCTCAGTGTACTGCTACTGCAATCTTTCCTGTTGAACTCTCACTAGCATCAGGTTGTTACCATCGAAATGAGAAAAAACAGCGGTTTTGCAAAGAACAAGTTAGGGAAATCATTAGGGAGTAACCCATAGAATACTATTGGAGAATTATACCCTAATATGTTTGTTACAAATTTTGGAAAATATATTAGGGTAAAAATTGGAGAAGAAAAAAGTATATCAAAGCTGATAACAGAACTGTTTTAAAAGTTAGCTTCATGGCAAGTGGTTTACAATCTTGCTTTCTCTTGGTTCTTGCTCAGAGGGTCTGGCCGTGGGCGTTGGCTTTGGCGCAGTCTCCAAGTCACGGCTGGCGACGTTCACGAAGGCCAAGTGTGTTGACGGTTCAGTCAAGGATGTGCCCTTGTGTTGCTGCCTGCTTTGGTTTGGTGTTTTTTTGCAGTTGTAGGCATTGGTTTGGAAATGTTTGCTCAGTATGTGTGTTGATGGCTAATGGATAATATTTGTACAGGAGTTTACAAACGCCAGTTGAGACAGTGGTCAAAAGAAGATCCTGTTGTTGATGAAAAGTAATACTGACGTTAGTTTGGTAGATAAATTTTGTTTTGTGTGATGGAGTTTATTAAAACCACAAAATGAGAGCAATGAAAGTTATTTTGGGTTAACATTTAAAAAAAATTATCTTTGGAGATTTCAAGCGCTACATCATTGCCCGCCATCAGTAGAAATTGTAGTTATTAAAGGGAACCATGAAAAATTGTACAGTTTCAATCACCACGCTTTACAGTTTGCACGTTTGATGTGCAACATTGAGCTCAAAAGCTTGAGAGGAAGTTTTTTTAAAGTCAAGATTAGAATTTTTTATGGATTTTTTAATTGATAGTTCTCACTAAGAGCTTTCCTCAGGAGAGACAACTATTGTATTCATGGGAATAGGTGTTCCGAGAGAAAGGTTGAAAGGTCACGAGCTGAAGTTTAGGTAGGCTTTCTTTTATAATGTAGTAATTTTTTTGCAGTGACTATCTTTTTTAAGTTTAATGTTGTCCATTTTTCACCACCTATTATTTCCTTCTTCAACTTTTATTTTTTTTAAAAAATGATCGTCTGAGTTACGAAAACAGCGGGGAAACCCTAAAATAATAATAATAATTTGTTGAAAATGTAATAATTTAGGAAAATTACAATCTAACCTCTAGTTAGGTTACTTAGTGTCTATTCTGTGTTATGAGTATTGGCGTCCTGAGACGGGATATTAAAGTTATTTCAGCTGTAAATAGACGCACAGGACCTAAATACTTTGTGCCCACTTTGCTTCTTCCAGTTTTCATATCTTCTATACTATTTCTTCTTTGTATTTTCTTCCTTTCTAACTCGCTGTTTCTACGTGCAGGGTATCCTGTGTGGGAACACATCTTGTGCTTAGATCCGCCGTGTTCTACTGTTCATACAAACTAGACTGACACTACTGAACATACAGTTCCTTTCTTTGTTCTCTATAGATAACCTTTTTTGTTGATGCTAAGTCAATCTTTACCTTATATCCCAGGGGGAAAATCTGTGGTCCTGAGCCTAGAGTTAGGTAGGCCTTTTTGTTGAAATAAAAGGTTTTTGATTTGTTAAGGACCATTTTTTTCCGGTTCACTACTGTCCTGTTTTTCAGCACCTCTGACTTTCTTCTTCAACTCTTTTACCTTGTTTCATAACTTTCCATTTTAACTTACTGTTTCTATGCGCACAGGACCCTATGTAGGAACACCCTTTATGCATAGATTCCGCATACGAAATGGTGCTTTCATCCTTCCTCTCTTTCCTCTCTTTCAATGGTGCTTTCATCCTTTCCTCTCCTCTTTTGTGGTAAGGCAGGCTAAAACTTATAGTCAATAAATCCTATACTTATATAATAATTATATGAAATGTTTTTATTTAATGCATCGTTTGCTTGTTACTGATACAATAAATTTAACCAAAAATGTTTTTTTTACGACAAAATTTGTTTCCAGGAACTTGGCAATTGGTATCGGCATCCAAAATTTTCCTGAAGGCATGGCAGTGAGTCTGCCTCTGAGAGCGGCCGGGTACAGCAAGTGGACTGCCTTCTGGTCAGTGGTGTTGGAATATCCTAAACTTCCTCTCTGCCTGCTTCACTAAATTAAGTTCAGTGGAAAATTGCAAGGATGACTTTCTCTTGCAAACTGTAGTGGATAACTAAATTAAACTCATGAAGTAGTGGTGCATTTTAACAATCCTGCCACTTCCATTTTTAAATAGAGTTGGCTCTTGAGTGGTGACGCAGTTGTGTGGTGCAGGTGCGGGTAAGGATGACTTTCTCTTTCCAGCTTTGTACAGAGTTTGGCCCTCGAGTGGTGACGCAGTTGTGTGGTGCAGGGAGAGGCAAGAATGAGTTTATTCTGCCAGTTCCAGTTAGTTCTCTTTTCTTTTTCGTAAAGAGTTAGTTCTCGAGTGGTGATACAGCTGTGTGGCTCAGATTCGGACAAGAATGACTTTCTCCTGCCAGTTTTGTATATAGTTACTGTGGAGTGTTGACGAAGCTGTGTATGGCGCAGGTACGGGCAAGAATGACTTTCTCCTGCCACCTCTAGTTTTGCACAGAGTTGCTGTGGAGTGTTGACGAAGCTGTGTGTGGCGCAAATACGGGCAAGAATGACTTTCTCGTGCTTGTTTTGTAAATAGTTGCTGAGGAGTGTTGACGCAGGTGTGTCCGTGTGTGGCGCAGGTACGGACAAGAGTGATTTTCTCCTGCCACCTCTAATTTTGCACAGAGTTGCTCTGGAGTGTTGACGCAGGTGTGTGTGTGGCGCAGGTACGGGCAGCTGAGCGGGATGGTGGAGCCGGTGGCGGGGGTGCTGGGGGCCGCGATGGTGTCGCTGTGGGAGCCACTCCTGCCCTGGGCGCTGGCCTTCGCTGCCGGCGCTATGATCTGCGTCGTCGTCGATGATCTCATTCCTGAGGCGCACTCCAGGTGACGGCCTAATGCAAAGTTTTCTCGGACTAAACAAGTATTTCCTAATCGAGGTATGAATCAGGAACCTTTGTTGTCTTCTCAATGAAAGCCGCAAGGTTTGTTCCCCTTATGCTTTGGAGTTTTTCTTCCTTTTTGATTACAAATTTCAAGGGAATCTTTTATTTTAAATCACAGAGAAATCTTTCATTGTAAGTATGTAAGTATAAGGAAGTCTTTCATTGTAATATGCAGAGAAATCTTCATTTCATGTCATTTGTGAACATTTCATTTTATGTTACAAGGAAATATTTCATTTTACGTGAAAGTCTTTGGAGAGTCATCTATTGTTACTCTTATTAATCTTTCATTTTAAATCAGAGGAAGGTCATACATTGTAAATCTCAGGGGAGTCTTTTACTGTGAATTCCTTAGCAAACTTTCATTAGAAATCTGGGGCGAAATATTCTGTTTAAGTGACGATCGAATTATTCATCAGTCTTCAGTATTCATAATGAATATTTGGGGATCATTTATGATGAATTCCAGTCAATGAAATGTTTTGCTTTAAATTTTAGATAAACTATAAATTTTATACTTCAGTGGAATCTGTTGTTTCAAATCTCAGGAAAATCATGGGTTATGGATCCTCAAGGAGTCTCATTTAAATTACTGCGGAATCATTCCTTTTGAGTCCCGTTAAAATCACGACAAATTCCTAATGAGTCACGTTGTCAGTCACTGAGTCAGTATTGCAGTTAGTCTGATGAATTTTCACAAGTAATCGTTTCCTGGCATCATGTTCACAGCTTGTGTTGTAGTGCTGCAATAACAGTCCACTGTCACGCTGTGTTTTGGCAGGAATGTCACCATCTGAGTGCGACAAAACTGAGACCATCAAATTTAGCTGTTCTCAGAACAATACTTTTGTGTTGTTTCTCCACGAGCACTCAAGTTTACGCCACGATCAACTAGTCGCTTGTTGAAGAATGTGAGAAGAAAAGATATTCTGTTGTAGTCCCCCTCTCATTCCCCTATTTTTTCATGTTAAAATTCATCTGCAATCTACTCTACTCCTGCACTTGATCCTAGTAGAGTTCACATGGGAAGTTCTGTACTGAATCGTGCCTCTGTATCTGTTGTATTGGCTCAGAAAGGTGTCATTCGCATGAAAATTGCATTGAATATCGAGTAATGAATCTGGAGCCTTCTTTGTTGTCTTCTCAATAAAAGCCGCGGGGTTTGCTTCCCTCTTGAGGCAGGTGATTTAATTTTTCTGTGCTTTAGAAATATTCTTTTACCATAAGCATGCACAAAGTTCCGAGTAAGAAGCAAAAATAACTCGAGTATTGAATGGTCAATAATACCAGCATTGATTGTGGGACTTGACTTCATTCTTTGTTATTTTTGTAGGGAACCATGGTTTTAAATAATATTGAAATGATCTGTGATAGGTAAATTCTGTATTCTAATGTATTCTCTTTATTGTTGTTTCAAACGTTGGTCGAAATAATATAAATAAAAAAGTAAACAATTTGTATATTAATGTTGCATTATTAATTTCTGCTGAATTTTGCACCGTAAAATTTGTTTACTCAATTTGTAATTACTTTCGGAAATTCAACTCTCTTCTTGTATCAAAGAAATGATCAGAGGTAAGTTGTATTTTTCATAGCCTAAATGAAGCTTCTTCCAAGTTGCGAGTCCATCTGTTGAGTGCTAGTGCCCTGCTATTTTATTCTTCAAATTTTGTCTCATTTTGTATACCTACTTCCTAACGTACTATCTCTATGCGCAGAGGGTTTTATGTAGAGACACGCGATATGCATGTGTTCTCCACTCCATGTTAAATGTGTCCTTTTTCTCTGTGGAACACTTTTTTTTGTGGTTGCAGAGGCTTAAACAATTTTATCTAATTCAGTGAGTGCTGGCACTGTTGTGTAATCAACACTTAAGTCTATGAACCAACTGCACTGATTAGCCGTTTCTTGTTTAAAATACCTTCATGGCAGAGCAGCTTGCCTTCTGATTTGAGAATAGAATTTTTTATGGAAATAGAATAGAATAGAATAGCATGCTGTGGCCATACTGAGGTATCAAATATCCATCATGCTAATGATTTGTGTGTTACAGAGGCAACGGTCGCATCAGCTCCTACTGGTGTCTGCTTGGCTTCATCGTCATGATGGCCCTGGATGTGGGGCTGGGCTAAGTGGAAGTGCAGCTGGGCTTGGAGTGCAGCCCACTGGACGATGAGCTTGGAGGGCAGCTCACTGTCTGGACTTGATGCACTGCAACCCACTCCACCTGGCTTAGCATTTGGTCTGTTAGGAGGGATGAGGGTGTCAGTTTTCGCTTGCCTACGATTCCAAGCAAAGAATTGGGCTTAAAGATTGCCTTGCATCCATTGCTTCTTGGCTTGTAAGGGAAGTCAAATGCCATCTTGGCTCTCATTTTAATGACTCTTATAGCCGAGAGACTTTGTTTGCGATGTTCTCAGGCCAAGTATTTTACTAGTATTTTAAGCTATGCCTTTCATGGTATTGTTTTCCATTCGAAATGTTTTATGCTTAGTGAATACACTTTTTATTGATCTTATGTTCGTGCTGGGAGTGGCGGTTGTGCGTTTGTTAAAAGGGTAGCTACGATTTGTGTTCTTAGCGTGCTGCTGTTCTCTATTTCTGGGGCGCTTCTGGCAGCTCTGTTGTTAACGTCATCTCGCCATCTGTGTATTGCGGCGCAATTCTTTGGTTTTATTCCGCCTTGTCTTCCGCAATATTTCTAACTCAGCTTAACTGCTAATGCACATTAAAGTTCTAATGTCCAATTTGTGCCTTCGAAACACATGATGTAGTGTAGTGGTTGTAAAATTCCAAATCTTTGTTTGGTCTAGGTTTCCCTGCAGTACGAAACCTTAATAATAGGAGCAATAGATCTGCTCTGGACTTTTTTTTGGTACATTGTGACACGTTATCTTAACATGTTTAGCGACGTTATCAGCTAATGAAAAGACTGAGCAGCGCTTGCATTTTTTGTAGTTTCGGCTGTTTTGTGATGCATCTTGCGCATGAGAGCCTCCCGAGTTTGGTGCTTGCTGTGCAGGGCGAGTAGATTGATTTTTGTCTGCGTGAAATAGTCAATTTTGTTCATTTTTCAGCCATCATTTGAGAATGCTGACTCCTAAAATGGCATCAACTCCAATGGTATTCCGAGCGTTATGGCTACTTTATGGTTTAACATTATATCATGGACTTGTTGGCTATGCATTTAACTGCATGCTTTTTAAGTAAATTAATATTGAAAAGTGCATTTAGGCAAGTTTAAGTTTGGATTCATATATGAATTATAATAATTTTATGCTGAATTTTTAAGCTTGTGTTCACTACAGATATTTCTTCAGGAAGTTTGTTTAAAAAGTGCTTCTCAAAGTTATCATTATGTTACTACAGAAAATGCATATTTTTATACGAAGGTATTTCATCAAATTCTCTGGCTGAACCATTTTTATTGTAATGTACTGTTTTTAATTTTTAAATATACATTTCAGTTTGTGATAAATTTATACTTTTCTACTGTATTAGAAAAACGCACTTTATAACTTTTTTTGCAGTTTTTTTCGGGGAAGTTTTCGACGATCTCAAATTACCTTTCAAGGTCTTCTCAAGTACCAAATTTAATCTGCCTCTAATTTTAAAATTGTGTATACCCTTTATTTTATGATAAATTATCGAAATTGTTTACTTGTCTCAATTCGATGTATGATTGATCCAATTAATAATATTTATATGCATATACAATTATCAATCTCTGGTTAGATTTTCAATTTATAATTAGTGTACTATTTATTCCATTATTATCTACATTCCATTGTAGTCCACCTCTCATTCCCATACATTTTACGCTAAAATTCATCTTCAATCTTCTACACTCTACTCTTGCACTTAATCTTATTGCAGTTCATGCCTGGAGTTTAGTGTTATGTCAACAGCAAATTTAAGCCAGATGTGGTCTGAAATATCAACCCTGAAGTGTATGTTGTACCTCATGATGGTTCAGGCTTTACTCTCTTGCCCCACTGCGCTGATTGCAGGAGTGTTGACATTTGTTTAATTTCTTACATAATGTGTCTTGCTGCAAGGCAAGTGCTGCTGCAAGGCAAGTGCTGCTGCAAGGCAAGTGCTGCTACAAGGCAAGTGCTGCTGCAAGGCAAGTGCTGCTGCAAGGCAAGTGCTGCTGCAAGGCAAGTGCTGCTGCAAGGCAAGTGCTGCTGCAAGGCCAGTGCTGCTGCAAGGCCAGTGCTGCTACAAGGCAAGTACTGCTGCAAGGCGAGTACTGCTGCAAGGCGAGTACTGCTGCAAGGCGAGTACTGCTGCAAGGCGAGTACTGCTGCAAGGCGAGTACTGCTGCAAGGCGAGTACTGCTGCAAGGCGAGTACTGCTGCAAGGCGAGTACTGCTGTAAGGCGAGTACTGCTGCAAGGCGAGTACTGCTACAAGGCAAATGCTGCTGCAAGGTCAGTGCTGCTACAAGGCAAGTACTGCTGCAAGGCAAGTACTGCTGCAAGGCAAGTACTGCTGCAAGGCGAGTACTGCTGCAAGGCAAATACTGCTGCAAGGCGAGTACTGCTACAAGGCAAATGCTGCTGCAAGGCAAGTACTGCTACAAGGCAAGTACTGCTGCAAGGCAAGTACTGCTGCAAGGCCAGTGCTGCTACAAGGCGAGTGCTCGTTAATGAGTGATGTGAAAACAGAATGATCATAAAATGACTTCCCTCCAAAGAACATTCCCGAGTCTATTAGTTTCATCAATGTTATGAATTTAAATCATTATTTAGTGTTTGTTTTGCTGTGGATTTTTTTTAAGCTTCTCTCAGGGGGATACAACTATTGCATCTGTGGGAACTAGCACTCCCAGGGGGAAAATGTGAGGGCCCGAGCTGAGAGTTAGGTAGGCCTTCTTGTGGTTGAAATGAAATATTTTTGTTATGTTAAGGGACACCTTTTTTTGGTCCACTGCCGTCCTGTTTTTCAGCACCTACTACTTGTTTCAACTTTTATCTTACTTCATGAACTTCTATCTTAGCTTACTGTGTCTATGTTCCTTTTGCATAGATTCCGCATTTTCTTATCTCCATACTAAATGGTGCCTTCTTCCTTCCAATATTTTAAAACAGATTTTGCTTTGATTTTTATTTTTGAATTTTTTGTTGGGAAAAGCCGCTTCTTAGTGCTGATAAGTTTTGCGGAATTTTATGGAGTTACACGTTATTTGTCTTCCGTGAACAATACTCGTCAGTGAGTTAGAATAAAAAAACCAAAATCTCAGTTGACCCATTTCACCAAGAGTAACGAATGTGAACATAAGAAAGTGCAAAAACCTATGATGGTGACAGTGAAAATGATTGGTAGGGTAATTTACAGGATTTGCACTTATGAATGTACTTTATGCTCGTCTTTCTGGTGTGTCTCGCCTGCATTTTTTATCTGGTTGTCTACGAAGGGCACTCAGTCCTAAGTTTTATGGATCTTATTTCTTAGCTTTGATTGCCAGCAGGAATGTTGAATCAGAGTAATATTTTTGTGTGTGTTTACATTTTACAAACATCGAATATCCAAAACTTTGAGGTGCCGCAAGATTAGGTGATGGCCAATTCCAGTGTTACATTTCCTACCATGCGTTTGCGATCTTTTTCTGGCACGCAGCATCTCCATGTGATGTGTGCTGCAACGTTGTTTTGTTCTTTGAATTATTTTCCTAATCAATGTGCTATTTTTATGCACAAAAAGAAGATTATTTTGCTTTGGTGATTGTGTCTTTCTTCCCTCATCGTATATTAAGGAGACTTGGCACTGGTCAGACACATCCCACCACTAAGCAGCTTGTTGGTTTACCTTATGCATTTAATTGGACGGTTTCTCATTTTTTGCATCACTTGTAATAACGCTAGGTTGTGCTTTCTTTCTGTTGAATTTATTTAGTGTTTTGAACTCGACTTCTTTGTGTAACTTTATTTATTTAAAACGTTCATAACCCTATTTATTGCTTAACCGAATGTAATTTACGGTTTGCATACATTCACGCTTTGTATTTCCTCACCCTTGGCTGTTCATTTCCGTCAGTCACGAGCTCTGCCTGCGGTGAAATGCCACTCGCAACAACGCGCGTTAACCTGCTGACCGTCAGTGTCCAGTTGTCTGCTCCTGGTAGGTTGCATTTTCACCATCGCTGTCTGTCCACTTGACCAGGTCACGCAAAGTATTCCGTAATCGCATCTGTCCATAAAAGTTGACACATGAGTTTTATATCTATCGTTCGATACTGCTGTTCGATATTTTGAAACTGCTATTAGATATTTCGAAACTGCTATTAGATATTTCAATGCTGCTATTAGATATTTCAAAATTGCTATTAGATATTTTGAAACTGCTATTAGATATTTCGAAACTGCTATTAGATATTTCAATGCTGCTATTAGATATTTCAAAATTGCTATTAGATATTTTGAAACTGCTATTTTATATTTTTTGAAACTGCAATAAAATATTTCGAAACTGCTATTAGATATTTTGATACTGCTAGTAGATATTTTGATACTGCTATTAGATATTTCGAAACTGCTATTAGGTTTTTTAATACTGCTATTAAATATTTTGAAACTGCTATTAAATATTTCAATACTGCTATTCAATACTTCAGTTAAAGAGTGAGAGTGTGGATGCGCCGCGGCCACATAGCGGCGACGGTCAACAGGCAGATGTAGTTGAGCGCAGCGCAGCCAAACAGAAGCTTACGGAATCACGTCTCAGAGCCGCAGACGTCTGTTTGGTGTCGGTCTAGTCATGGTTTCTGTGTAGAGGAAACTTCTTGTGTTAGGGGAGGTAAGGATGGTCGAGTTGTAATACGTCACTGCCATCGCATCCAGATATGTCGGTTATTTATTTGACTGTGTAAGCGATTTATCATATCAGGAGATTTATGTTTACGCTGTTTAGAGGAACTCTGCTTTGGGTGTGATGAACGAGATGGTCTTTCAGCTTACCTTGATAACTTGCTCTCCTTTGAAGACATGTAGGATTACTGTTGAGTTTTGTCTGCCCTGCAAGTGCTTCCTCGCTGTGCCGGATAAGCGAATAGAAATCCGGCATTAGCTCGGACGTTCTGCCATGAGAGTTAGTTCAAGGTTCGAGGAAGCTCTACTGAACGTTGCTCTTTGAACTTCACATACCCCTGGCGTTATGGAATAATTTTAAACTTTTCAAGCATTTCACTTCTAAATGCGAAATTTTACTCACTGCACCGTCGGACAATTTTAGAAGAAGGTATTATAATCAGGTATTTTTTCATTTTAGGTGACTGGTAGGTCGTGTTACTGTCACTTTGGTGTCTACTTTGCAGGTTTTGTAATCTGTGGTTAATTTTCAGGGAGCCAGGTTTGTCAAAACAAGTGGTCAGTTGAATACACCACGTGAAATGACCTTTTTGTATTCTGAAAGGCCCACTACCGCGAATATTTCCGAATAGAGAGAGATCAAAATTAATTTCAAACTTTGAGTATCTGGAGTACACTACCCACAGCAAACGTACTTTAATTAGCAGAATATATTTAGTATGTAGGGTGTAAGCTAATGCAAGTGCTCGTTTAATTTCTTGCTCTCTAATCCAAAGGGTTCCTCTACTTGAGTTATTTAAAGTGTCCCTGTTGGGAAATTACACGCTCTACCTATCGACTCTGGAACGCTAACGGAACGCTCTGGTTTACGTTGTTATTTTAGCTTGATGTTTTTTGAGTGCTGTGAAGTGTGATGTTTTCAAACCCAAATTTTGATTTGGGTAAAACATTCCTCTATTTATAAACTCTCATCATTTTTAGAAACCGTATCGTTCGTTTTGTGATGCATCATTTTTAGAAACTACATCATTCGCCTAGTGCTACTGCATCATTTTTAGTGATGAAGCATAATTTTCTGTGATGCCACATTTCCATTGATGCCGAATCCTTTCAGAGACGCTGCATAATTTATTAATTTTTTCTTATGTACTGGATATCGTCATCAGCACATCTCGGAGGTGCGACTCTCCTCTGAAGTAGGATTCCTAAGCTTCTTTCGAGAGTAGTGTGGTGACTGTGTCGGTTCTCATCATTGTGAGGAGGTCAATCCTATCCCGATACTTCGGGAATATAGCGCTCCTCAGCAGCATCCCCCTACTACTCCCATTGGATCATCAAGAAGTCTTCTCTTACTTTATTTTAAGTTTACAAATGCTCGTCATTTGTGCCCCCTTCTCTTGCATTTAGGGTGGGCCAACGCATCGTACTGCCGCCCTTCCACGTGATTGTCTTCCATTCTGTACTTCCTTAGTTCGTTTTTAGCGCTTCTGTTCTCCGACTCTCACTGCTGCTGGTCGAGTAATTTTTCTGCTGCTGCAGTAATAGATCTCTGCTTTTTAATTACTATCTAGCAACTCTGCTTTGCAAGTTATTATCCATTTACTCTGTTTTTCCAATTACTATCGATCAATCAATAGAATCAGAACCGTTTTCTATCATAGAAAAAACATTTCCCGCCTGTGACGAAAACAATCGATGAGAGGAATATCTATTGCTTTGTGCTTTGAATTAGGCCGCTTGGCCTGTGCGCTGCGAGTGTTTTATTAAACGATGTCCGGTTGTGACTTGTTTCGTTGAGTGTTATTGATGCCATGTGAGGGTTGTTATCTTGTGAGTTGTCTTTCGAGTGTTGTTGATGCATTGTGAGGGCTTTTGATGGCTTATGAGTGTTGTTAATAATTTATGAGGGTTGAGGCCTTGCGAACGTTGTTGATGCTGTGCGAGTGTTGTTGAGATCGTGTAGGGGTTATTGATGTGTTGTTCACGTAGAGTAATGCACTTCCATAATGATTAATCTGACATTCAGCTATATTGATATGTTCATATGAACTTTCTACTTTTCTTTATTTTCGTAGAATTGGCGTGTGTATTGGGAAAACGATTGGTTGCCATCCTTTTGTCTTTGTTTTTTTTCACAGCTCCGACGTGCGTGATGTCCTAAAACATTATCACCGTTGAAAGTATTTTACCTACGGTGTTGGTGGTGAAACCAAGTGATCAGTAATTTTGAGCTCCTGTTCCTAATATTTTATTTTCAACTGAATAGTACTGATTGAACGATTCTCAGGGAATCCCACTCTCAAGATAAAAAGTAGAACCATCATCGCGACAAGCATATTTATTCGCAAACGTTTCGGAATTCATTTCAGCGAGATTCGCATGCTGTGAACGTATGTGGTTGTCCACCATCGATGTTCGCGTCATTATGATACGAGGTTGTGGGCGCGGGCGCTTATGCGAGTTGTGTTGTCATTGTTCAGTGTAGGAGCGGCGATCTTGGACCAAACAATCGTTTCTGTTTTAAAACAGCTATAGGACTTAATTAATGGGAATGTGTGGCATATTTTACTCAGCTAGTACAATTGTCGTAGAGTTTTGATACCAACGCTTTTGTTTCTGTAGGTTGTGTGTCTCTGAGGAGAGTGGGAGTGTCTGGTCGCAATATTTACTCTATAAGGGTGACAGTCATAATATTTTTATGCAGATTTTAATAAATATTTCTTCAGTACCTTGAGTTTAAATTTACCCTCCTTTTATAACAATGTATGATATACCTGCTTGTACGAGTTTTCATACAAACACCGGTCGTGACCGTAAAGAAAACGGAAGAGCTTTTAAATGCTAGAAAATTGAGGGACATTTCCATGTCCATATTTTGGTGACTTGGAGGGTATTGAGGGCTCGGCGCTCTTTGTAGAGAGGTAAGAGCATCTTTTAACCTGTTAACATTTTTTTTAACGTTTCTGTGAACAGTGAAAATGAAAATTATGAACAGACAAATGAAATAAAGCGTAATTTGAGCATATGACTCGTGAAAAAATAATCTTTCTCTCTGTATGTTGAACAAGCTATAAATTTAATTTTGCGTGTGTTTGTTTACGTGCTTCTGGATGTGCGCGCTGTGTTGCGCGATGCATTTTTTTATAAGTTCTTTGTGACCGACCTTTTCTCAGTACTTGATAATAATGTACGACGGTGTTTTAGTTGAGCATTTTTTTGTATTTCCTTACTTCGTTTCAACTAATAATTAAGGAACTCCGAAGAATTCTCAAGTATAATTTAAATTATTTGTTGTCAGCCATTTCTTGGTGTATAAAATATCCAAGAGATAACATTTTGATTAGATTAGTCCCTGGAATAGTTAATCTATTAGTACACCTCTTTTGGTTTGTCTATTAGTGCACCTCGTGTAGTTTGTCTATTATGACGCCTCGAATTGTTTGTCCATTAGTATGCCTCGTATGATTTGTCTATTAGTGCGCCTCATAAAGTTTGTCTATTAATACGCCTTGAATTGTTTCTCTATAAGTAAACTTCTTATGGTTTGTCTATTAGTACCTCTCGTATGGTATGTTTACAAGGACGTTTTATATAAAGAAATTTTTAAAAGGAACTAGCGCTCCCAGGAGGACAATGTGAGGGCCCTAGCTAACGGTTAGGTAGGCTTCCCTGTTGTTAAAATAACACAGGTTTTTGTTTACCAAACGCAACGAAAAGCAACGAAACACAACGAAACGCAACGAAACAAAACGCAACGAAACAAAACGCAACGAAACAAAATGCAACGAAACAAAATGCAACGAAACAAAACGCAACGAAACAAAACGTAACGAAACGCAATGAAACGCAACGAAACACAGTGAAACACAACGAAGCGCAACGAAACGCTGCTTACGACCTAATTTAAATGTCTCAGTAATTTTGTTTTGTAATTGACTTACCTTTAATGATAAACTGTTAAATTGATATTATTATAACTATGAAAAACATCCTCTGGTAGAAATACCAAAGCGACAGCTAAATAGTCTATGACCGAAGCTGTCGTTAAATGAGTTTATTATTATTATTATTAAAAATCAAATTTGTTGTTGTGCATCTCATGTATCCACTCTTTTGGAAATAAATGGTTTTCCTTTCTTTATTTCTTTTTCTTTCTTTTTAAATTGGGTGGGTCTTGTACTCAGTCGCCCTAGTCGTTCTCGGAGGAAGGCGAAAATAACATTGACACTTTACATAACTTATTTCCTAAAATGTACTTTAGCAAAATTAATTCTTATGACTACATCAATACGCAAGTTTAACTATAACTACTTGAAGGCCCGGATCGGGTCTACGAGATGTAGGCAATGCACATGTTCTAGGGTAGGTTATCAGAAAACAATCCACGTAATAGTAGAGATACGGCTGGCTAATTTACGCTGCCAGCTGTGCGATGTATGATAATTTGTTTGAAAATCTGGCTGCTGGAAGGTAGTACAATAATCTTTGCATCATGTCGCAAGCTATGAAAACTTCACGCGGACACTAACATAATCAGTGAAAATAAATATCCTGCCATGATTGAACGAAATTTTTGAAAATTCAATTTATCTAGAACTTTTTCATGTGGTTTCTTCATTATGTTTTGACCACCCACGCAAATGATTACCTCTCGAGCGCTCCTACCTGAACATGATAATGAAAAATTTAACTATAACGCTCTTCATCGCTTGGCTCATTTTGAGCGGTAGTTAGTTCATCGACATAACCTGAAAATCCTACTGTAATCCCTTTTCCTTCGCTTCCTTGCTCTATTCTTCCCAATTCAACTTTCTCAATTCTTTTCCCTCACCTTACCTCAACTCAGGTGACTATACTTATTAGGGTTTCCTTGAAAAATTACTATGCTCATCACAATAGCTCGTGAGATTTTTCAAATGTATGCTCAGAAGTTTATAAAAACTGGATCCATTTATGGGATCTTTACCAGATTAGCCCCGTCACTAATGCAACACCTAAGTTCACCTGCTTGTAACTTTCGAAATAATGTACCTATCGAATTTGTTTGAGAGTAATTTAAAGAAAGATTAAAATATTATTTCGTTTGAGAGTAATTTGAAGTCGATAGGTGCATTATTTCAAAAGTTTCAAGTAGGTGAACTTATGTAATGCATTAGTGGCGGGGCTTGTTTGGAAAAGATCCCATTTATGTTTAAGACAGTTTATTCTATGGTACAATAATCTGGATAACATGCAAGCTGTAATTGTTACATTGAATTAAAAATTGAGTTCGATATTTCAGCTTGTGCTACTACCCTGAATGTGAGAGTTCCAATGAATCGAGCAGACATTACAGCAGCGTTGTGTTATCACTGATAGAGCTGCATAAGCTTGCCCATGAACCTCGAAACACTAGTTGCTTCGTCAGTGTTCCATCAGCCTCTGTGAGTAAAGGTGTGGTCATAATGCCGTTCTCACTTTCGCCTGATGTCATCGATTATTGAATGCAGTCGTAGATCGGTGTCCGATATGGGGCTGGAAGGGTTGAAGCTGCTCCAGCAATACTTCGATACGAACGACCATCTGTCGCTGATTTTCTATCATACTTGGTGAAAATTCCAAGAATTTACTCACGGTGCGTTGAATTCTCCTAGGTGCCGACACCGTCATTAATTGTCAGCTTATCTTGTCACGTAACACTTCGTTGGAGTGTACTCCAAACGGTAGTAGCATTTTAATTTTAATATTTCACTTCAGTGTGATCAATCGAGTTATGAATTCTATGCTAACGTTATTTGCTACATTGAGTAGTTACTGTGGATCCGCATGTTATCCCCATATGCCTACCTAAAGTTATGCGGATAAAAATTAGTTCCAGTTATCCCTTAATATTCACAACTTGAATCAAACGTTGTAATAGTGGAATAGCTAGGACTCGTATTTATCAGTGTAAATTTAATTCCAAATTTAATTATTGTATAACTGAAATATTATATTGTATTTTCTGTTGGACGTCGACGTAATAATTCCATCAAAATGTTTACCCTTCCACCTGAGAGCAAGGCTGTTTCTGGTGAGCTGTAGACTAATCCTTTTATTTATTAATTATTGTCCTCTTGTTATGTTACTATACGAACTAAACTATGCGCAATCCATTATCGGTATGTAGACGCATTTTTTTGCCATTTCTTTTCCGCACAAAGCATTGTTTGTAAATGCTTTTAAAATTGAAGCTGGAAAGCTACGTAGTTATCCATCGGAATCGAACGAATTTGTTTTTTAAATATTTTACTTTTAAGAATAGGGATAGTACAGTGATCTGTGATGGTTGCTTTCAAGTTTTTGACCGACTCTTCGAAAGATAATCTTGCTAGCATCATTGTTGACTGAAAGAGCTTGACTACGATAATCATTGCTCAGAAATCATTAGTTATTCAATGATAATTTGTCATTCACCTTTAATTAATTACCTATGATAGTTTCCACTACACAAGCCTAAAATGAGGTTTTCTTCATGTTAAAAGTGTGATCGCGAATTGCCGATAAGGATACAACAGCAATATCTGCTATACAAATGGGAGTTTCCATCACTGCCTGTCTATTGAGACGAGTTTGAGATCGCAGCTGATGTAATGAAAATTTTCATGACGCTTTGAACTGTTTTATCCGGGCTCATTGGCTTTATTGGGTCAGTCTTAGAGCAAGGGAACTTATCATGTTCTTCGGTTGAAGCTTTGTATTTGTGTGCATCTTTTTCATGTGATCGAGTTGAGTTTCGCTCTGCCTGATTTGTGTTTTTCTTGTCATAATCCGGACAATGGCTTTATTTACGGGTTGCGCTAGATTATTAATCGAAAAATTAAATTTAAATCAAAATAGTGCATTCTCTACATTACAGAACAAATGGATTAAGATAGTTTAGGTGATGATTTTATACACTCGAGTACGCTACCTTGTAATTCTCTGATTTAAAAACGAACACGAATTTGTCGAAAAAAATTTCGCTTGTCTTGGATACGATAAAGTCCTAACCTTTGCTTTCCTGGGGACCCATTCCAGTACTTCACTTCTTGTTGCCTAATGTGATGTTGTTCTTCAGTACCGTACCGTTTTGGGTTAATATCCTCCGGTATGTACATACGTAGAAATTCCTGACCTGAGCCGTCGGTGTACCCGGAGGAGATAGTCATAATGCAGCCGACTGAACATTAGCCATAAACTCAATTTTCCTACATACTTGATCACAGCCAAGTAAAGGTACGTTCCAGTTAATGTTTGCTTTTTTTCAAAATTACTCGTTACATATTCCTTTAAATTTGAGTTGAGTGATCCCCTCAGGGGGATACAGCTATTGTATCTGTGGGAATTAGCGCTCCCAGGGGGACAATGGGAGGGCCCGAGCTAAAGGTTAGGTAGGCTTTCTTTTTGTTAAAATAACATAGGTTTTTGTTTTGTTACGGACCAACTTTGTTTCGGTTCCCTGCTATCGTGTTTCTTCAACACCTACTACTTTCTTCTTCAACTTTGATCTTGTTTCATGACCTTCTTTCTCATCTTACTGTTTCTATGCCCTTTCTGCATAGATTCCACGTTCCCAAAACTCCATACTAAATGGTGCCTTCTTCCTTCCTCTCTTTGGATTTCATTTGTTGAGGATAAGGAGGCTTAAACTAACTAATAATCTAATCTTGAGTTGAACATTGAACTTCAGTTCAACCCATTTCGGTCGACGCGTTGAGTCACTTTACTCATATGAGCGTAGTTTTTTTGGTAAATTCCGTCATGTCCTGTCTTTTATCAGCTAAGGATCTTTGTGTTACGAATATTTGAAAACAAGATTTTCTACATCACCTCTATTGAAAATTACCTGTTTTGCTCCTTCCTGTCTTGTCCTCAACCAAAAATATGAACAACTCTTCTACTTATGCTGCTGCGGAAGTTAAAACTTTTCAAATCATTTTTGTGATGCTTTGCTACATGTGTGATAAAAATTTCGTTCCCTTTAGTGTGAATCTAATGTTCATGATGTAATATGATGCTCCTCAGGGTGCGTGAGAAAGGAAAGTAATAGGGATAGTTTGTTCTATCTTTGAGGAGGTGATGTTACGCTGCTGGCGCTGCGAGAAGGTCGAGGTGTATCGAGGTGTAGGGTTTTTTTTTTGGTGTACGCGATCCGTCATAAATGACTGGAATTGATAATTTCCTAAAAAATATACTTCAGATGTGGATCAAAAACAAATATATCCAACCCAACAGAACCCGCGATTAAAATGCTCTTAATCTTGTGCGCTGGTGAAACTCCTATCAAAAATAGTCATTAAGTTTCCTTGACAGCGTGATAAAGTGGCAGACCAACTAAGCTTTAACATGGCTTTCTCATGATTTCCGGTGCTTTTTCTATGGTTGCATATACTTTCCTAACTCTCAACTTCTAGCATTGTTTACAACCTAACCTAACATTACATGTGATATTCATTCCGACTCCGAATTTGATGGATTAATACACCAAAAATTGTGGAGTTAATGAATCTTGTATCACAGATACGCTCATCACACACTCTGCTGGTGGGTGTGACGGACGGACGCGGCTCTTATTATTATAGTGCAGATAACAGAGAAAGGATACTTCATTCTTATTGAGTTGAAACGTGTCGCATCTTGCATTCGGTCTTGAAATGCCTTGTATTTAATGCCAGGACACAATGACAGTTACCTCGAGGCGTGGTCAGTCTCGAACATTTGAATCGAATGGGAATGAATTCCTTCTCCCTACGAGAAGAAACGCTGGGCTCGTGATACCGAGTCTCAGACCGACGCATTGCTAACCACAAAGCCACGGTGACTAATTACCAATGCGAAAATAATCATTACCTGAGTTTTATTCCATCAGAAAGTTTTGTTCCATCAGACGAAGAAGAAATTGGAGGTATAATACTCGTATGTACGCTCGCACTCGACTCTCAAGGAGACATTGATATTGAAGTTTTTTTCAAAGTGCTTTGATGGTAGACATACTTTATTTATAGTAATAGGATACCTATAACACCAATTAAACACTGTAGAAATAACTTACAAGTGAGAGCTATATAAACTGACAGGAGCCCGTATACAGGATACTAATGTTTAAAACGTTATGACAAATTTATTACATCAGCTGCGACCTCGTACTCGTTTCAATGGACAGCAGATGTACTTCAAAGAGCAATAAGTGGAAAAACACATGTACGAGGTCTGTAATTGTCAGGTGTCAGGGACGATATGTTGCACCAATGGGTAACGGTTTTTAAAGCAAGCGTCATTCGCAAAATGAAATTGATTTTCATTGTAACCTAGCCGAATGGTTTGCCTTGGTGCCGGAATAAGTTGAAGGAAATCGGAAGGTCTCTTTAACACATTTCCTGCGAAGTGACCCACCGGGGGTCACTTGGATTATTTTTATAGTGCTGCTGACCCACCTGCAGTCACTAACTCATTTTTTGTTACTACTTAATGAAAGCTAAATGAAAGCCCGATCCAGTAAATGTTTGCTATTTTCGAAGTTGATTACCAAAATTGACTTTAAATTTGAATTGAATATAGAACTTCAGTTTAACCCACCGCAGTTGACGTGTTCATGGGGAAGATATGAGAAGTTTACGGTGGTTTGCACGAAGACCACCATGCCACAAGATCGGCTTCCAAATACCTTATTTTTAACACGTTGACGTATTGGTACATACAGTATGAATGCCAATAGGTATATTGCTGTTATGTACCGGTTCCAATGGATTGTATTTTAATTATTTTACTACTTTCATTTAAAATAGACTAAAGTGCCCAAGGTAAAATGTTATCGTGTAATAATGTTTTTGCGCATCTCAAAAAGAATGAAAATGAAGTCAAATTGTAAAGACCGTTTTTAAATTTTGCTACTGCTAACCTAACCAACTGTTACAACCTTGCAAACGTAGTTAGCGTAGTAATACGGAAGGGCAGCACATCCTGTTCGAGACGATACCCATTTATACTCATGGGTCGAATTTGTAGCTAACTTCTTCCTTTCCCCAACGTTAAGAAACACAGAAAGAAACAGGGCGTGCATAGAGACCTCGTAGTAAAAATTAATACCAGAAAGAAATTGTTGAATGCGATCACCATGATGAATGATAAGTAGAATTTAATCATCATCCGAGTTCTGTAGGAAAGATTTCATGTCTTTGTTATAAATGTGATGAACAAATTGATATTTGTGATTGATGTTCATTCACATTATAGAGAATCATGTCGATTAAAAACTTTTGAAGTTACATGAGCTTTAATGAATGCTTCAACAGGAATTAGTGGGTAAAAGTTGAAGTAGAATGATAGGTCATTCAAAACTAATTGCATCGTGAGGCATGACAAGTTACATTTTGTGTTAAAAGATTCAACATTAAAAATGAAAGGAATGGTACTACATTTGTGCTCTTGCATATCGAGATCTTAAAATTGCAAGATCGTTCGGTGTTAAAAGATTCAGCACAAAAGATGAAAGGAATGGTGCTACATTTGTGCTTTTGCATATCGAAATCTCAAAATTGCAAGATCGTTCGATGTTAAAAGATTCAGCGTAAATAATGAAAGGAATGGTACTACATTTGTGCTCTTGCATACCGAGATCTTAAAATTGCCAGATTATTCTAATCGAATATTCAGCATTTGCTCTTCAAGCGAAGGCGTTCAATCAATAACTTCAAATAAATGTTTTATTCACTGTTCAAGCGAATGACGCATTCTGTAGATAGCTTTACTCGTTCCTGCGATGGCGGAAGTTCAATATTCAATTCAAATATAAAGTCAATTGTAGTTAGCAGTTTTGAAAATAGCAAACGTTAACTAGTCCGTGCCTTCATTTAGCTTCCATCAAGTATTTATAAAAATTGAGTTAGTGGGTGAGCAGCATTATGAAAATCTCAGTGACCACCTGTGGGTCCCTTCACAGGAAACGTGTCAAGCGCACGACGTGTCTTACAGATCGCTTTATATAAGAGCATGTATATTACGCAATATTTAGTCCTTTGTTGGTAGAACTTCGCGACAATCTCCTGGTTGTATGCATTACCTAACGTTACCAGAGCACGGCGAGACGAGGGATAAATTAGGTATGGAACTGTTTTGTGCACTCGTACTTTATACCGAAGTTACTATTAGAACTGCTGAAAAAAGGCCAATGAAGTTTGATATCGACATAGCTAGCAATCGCCCAAAATTCCCCTCAGGGGAGACAACTAATGTATCTATGGGAATTTGCGCTTTCAGGGGGGGGTTTATGAGGTCCCGAGCTAAAGGTTAGGTAGGCCTTCTTTTTGTTGAAATAGAATAGTTTTTTGTTTTGTTATGGACCAGCTTTTTTCATTTCACTGCTGTTCTATTTTTTTAGCAAATACTACTTTCTTCTTCAACTTTTATCTTATTTCATGAACTTCTATCTTAGCTTACTGTTTTAATGCACCTTGTGCGTAGATTCCGCGTTCCCTTAACTCCATCCGAAATGGTGCCTTCATCCTTCTTCTCTTTGAACATCTTTGTTGTGGTAACTTGAAAGCTAGGGAGGCTAAAACTTTCTTATAATCAATCAATCGCCCAAAGTTATTGACCTAAAGCCAGAGTAACAAACGGATGTGCAATGTTTTTGGTAGAGATCCAAATCATTTGACCGATATCAGAATCATGTGATCAATACCCAGATCATTTGACAAGCATTCAACATTTTAACTTGTACCTGATTTCGTTGACCACAACCAAAATATTTACCAATACTCGATACTTCCATGGTATTCTCACCTTATACCTGTTCTCATGGCGTTCTCGTTTCCCTGCCCCAGTCTTACAAGTGTGAACAGAACAATACTACAAAGATTTGGGAAAGTTTGTGGGTTGAATATGTTGATTAACTCTTCGCTAGAACATCTCCTGTATCTCTAAAATGGAGTGATTCTTCGAGAAAGAAAATTTCCCCCCCTTTTGAAGTGATGCATACCTGCAAATAATTAATTTATTGAATCGCACTGTGAGTAATGGTGATGGTGGTTTTTGTGACCTAGTGCAAGGTACCTCAGTGAAAGTTTGCCCGCTTCAAGTTTCCATGTCGTCAAAACGTACCGCGGAGTTTTCTGGACGACAATCCTCTTGTTCGCTACCCGTCACTCCGTCAAATGAAACAGCGGCTCGAAATCGTGTTCTGCAGATTCAAACTCAACCTTTCGAGTAAACTTGGCCCATGATGCATGGCTTCGCTTTTACTCGAATCTGACATTGAATGCAGACCCACTGAATTCGGATCATTTAATGTTATTAACGATATTTGATGGAAAATGTTAATTCCAACCCAGCAGGCGCTGGGCACGGCTAAAGCTGACGTGGCTAGGCCGAACACGGCCTATGATCGCGCGAGGCTCGACCAAGGCAAACTTGCCCTCAAGAAACTCCTTGCGGATAAAAGAAGAGCCAGATCTAAACGCCTCAAGTGTATCGACTACGTCCGCATTTATGGCACAGTTTTAGCCGGTCTTTTAATCATCATTTCTTTCTCTATCCTGCTTTTCTTGGTGCCTATGAAGATCGACCCAGCATGGGCGACGTTAACGTACGAATTCTACCCGACACCGGTGATCCTCACTGTGGAAAACGTCACCATGATCATTGGTCTGAGCAACGTCGACTGGTGTTCTTGCACCGAAGGATGCACGAGGGACATTTTCGGCTGTTTCAAAATAATCGTGTCCTATAAACCCCTTCCCGTAGGTCGGTATATAAAGACCAGCGAACTGTTGTCTGCAGAGTCATCGGAGACTCTGTATCCAGACTACGACGTCGCTCCCAAAAGGGAGCATAAATTCCTTTTGGGAGCGACACAAGACGAATTCGTAGACTTATTAGAGCCCTTGAACGAGGGTCTCGATGCCGAGGAAAATTCTTCAACCTTAGAATATGGAGGTAATTTAACGAAAGTTGCGAGTAAGACGGAAACGAGTTCTCTTCTGGATCGCAATAAGACGTTCACCGTAGAAATTTATAAAGAAACATCGCCGGGGAAGAGAAGAAGAAGCGTAAGACGAGAGAGAAGCAAGAGAAACACCTCTCCTATCGAAGGGAGATGTCAGTATTGTCCGAGCTGTGAAGTGTGCAATGCTAAACTGTTAGTGAACGTTAAAGGCTGCGGGTACCCTCCCGAAGTGAACTGTTCCGAGTTTCTGGAGAGGTATGGGAAGCCTGGCAGAAGACTGCCCGGATATTACAGTGCTATTGACCCAACCATCGCGCTTGTGGAGTACAGCGAGGACTCTGTGAGGCAAGAGTTAGGGGAAGCGGTTGGGTACACCTTCGGGATGATAGCGCTCGGCATCATCGTGATCGTCGTCTTGCAGCTACCGTATAAGAAACTATGGAAGAAGTTTAGGGGAAAGAAGCGTCGACAAAAGTCCGAGTGAGTATTCTGATTTACTTTCAGTTTAGTGTTTTTTTTTTTTAGAGATCGAATGCTGAGTTCCTAAAATGAAGCATATTGAGTACATTGCTCACTTTGATTTGCCGTGAAGTCTGTGCTTTCTGAATGCCAATTTTTTATGTACAGGTTTCCAACGTTCATCTGTCTTGTATGTTAGTTTCCAGTGTCCTATTACTTGGCCAGGCTAATCAAGTGGAGTTTGTTGGTGTATTTTGGGCATACTTTGGTTCAAATTTTTACAGGTCACCGATGAAAGGGTAAAATCAAGACCGTAAAACTTCAGAGCTGATATACGAGCATCTAACTCTTGTGTCGGATGTACATTTTTGTTTCTCTGGTATTTTACATAATTTGAACCTATCATGCACATGCTTCGATTGAGTGCAGTTTTCTTTCAGTTTAAAAATACCAGGCATTTATTTTTCTTAGAATTTACGAATTGTCAGGAGGATGATATGAGGTGTCGAGGCCGTGTCGAGGCCGCGAGCTGAAGGTTAGGTAGGTTTTCTTTTTGTTGAAGTGAAATATTTTTTGTAACGAATCATCTTTTTCCATTCACTGCTTTCCTGTTTTTCAGCACCCATTACTTATTTAATGTTTTATCTTGTTTCTTAAAACTTCTCTTCTAACTTGTTGTTTTTATGTTAAGAAGATCTTGAGTGGGAACACAATTTGTGCCTTGGTTCCCCGTTCTGTTAACTCCATACTAAATGGACCCTTCCTCCTACCGATATTACCATGGCACACGTAATTATTTATATTGGAGTGCTTACATCTGACGAGATGAACGTTTCATGAGTTTTGTGCGTACAATGTTCATTTCTGCTCCTTGTTTTTTTTAAATTGGTTATTTATTTATATCTTTTTAGTGTAAATGGTATACACTAAAATATATTTTCACTCTGCTTCACTTCACAACTATTTTAATTCCTCTCGAAAACGAGAACATAGCGTAGATAGCAATGTTACATGCACTCGAGAACGAGAACGTAGCTTACAGTGGCCGCAAAAACAAAGTTTACCCCTGTACCGCGATGAGCATAATTGGCCGGTAACTTTGTTCTTGCATTCCTCACCATATGGGAGGAGAGAGGAGGGTGGTATGACGTGTGTCACTCCACCACCGCCCCACACACAAATCCCCGCGGCACAGTCAGTCATGGATCCCTCAGAGCTCAAGACCTCACTTACTACTGGGAACACATGTAAGCTGGGAGGTGAGCGCAGCTCTGCGTATTTTTCCTTTATTTCTGCAACTGTGTTGGAAGGACATTGCTTCACTTCTCTCATCAACACCTTGTCAGTCCTTGCTGTCGTCTTTCTCTTTCGCTCACCTCCCAGTTTGTGTGGTGGTGTGATCCCAGTAGTGAGTGAGGCAGCTGATTTTTTAAGCTGAAAGAGGGACGCTCGGCTGACACTTAGTTCGACAGTCCGGGACTCCCTGGTCAATTAGGGTGAGGGCCTGGGTCTTTTCTTCAAAAGTAAGCTTCTTCCGACCCATTGTGATGCTCTGGTGGTTTCTGGTATGGCGCCAAAATAAGTGAACAGGTAGTTAAGTAGAGGCCTGTGGAGCAGCGCAACATACGTGTACTCTGCTTGAGCTCTGAGGGATCCATGACTGACTGTGCCGCGGGGATTTGTGTGTGGGGCGGTGGTGGAGCGACACACGTCATACCACCCTCCTCTCTCCTCCCATATGGTAAGGAATGCAAGAACAAAGTTACCGGCCAATTATGCTCATCGCGGTACAGGGGTAAACTTTGTTTTTGCGGCCACTGTAGATAGCTATATTGAAACAATAGCTTTTCGGTTACATTTGGAAGCTCATACCATTTCTTAGATGGTCATACTACATTTTAGCATCTTGGAACCAAGAGCATGTGTGACAGTACCGCCAGTGGCGGTGCTCAATGTCTTCATTGCCTGAGTTACCGCGCTTGAATAAGTGATGAACTTCAAAGTCGAAGCCTGCACTTGCGCACGAGGTTGTCCAATACAACGCCTTCAATGATTGATTAGCTGAGCTGGATGTGTTCTTTGTAATTGTTGCTCAAGTGCTGGTACTGATCACATATTTTACTTCAATGTAAAGTAATTCATGCGGCTTCACAGTCATGCGCACACTTTGATGAAAAGGTTAAAGGAGTAGAGCAAGTTTTCCAATCTGCGATGAATCAATCAATTATAATCAAAGAAGCCTGTTAAAAGGATTATTTTAGATCTTACCCTCATATTAATGTCTTTTACTTGATGAATAAAATAAACAAATAAGTAGGCATTAATCAAATAGTGTCCCCTCAGGGGGATACAACTCTTATATTTGTGGGAATTAACACTTAGCACTCTCAGGGGGAAAATGTAAGGGCCCGAGCTAGGAGTCAGGTAGGTTTTCTTTTTGTTGAAATAAAATGTTTTTATTATGTCAAGGACCATATTTTTTTCGGTTCACTGCCATCCTGTTTTTCAGCACCTACTACTTTCTTCTCCAACTTATATCTTGTTTCATAATCTTCTTTCTCAAATTACTGTTTCTATGCCCTTTCCGCATATATTCCAGGTTCCCTTAACCCCATACTAAATGGTGCCTTCCTTCTTCCTCTCTTTGGATCGTCTTTGTGGCGGATAGGGAAGCTTAAATTAACTAATAATCTAATCATATAACGTAACTTAAGGAGCGCGTAGTGACGTTGCGTGTGCTGTGCAGCGGTAGTAAGTCTACGGTAAGTGCGCCTAATATTTAACTATATCAAATTTATATTCCCTCAAAACTCCTGCTTCAACATAGAATATCATACAATACCTCGAATGCTTCAGTGTTTCCGCATTGAATATTACAGGGTTGAAGGTGAATGCTTACTCAGTAAATTTATGTGTATTTTATTTTAAAATACTTTTCCAAGCACTGACTTGACCATAATGCAGCAACCCTTCATTTGAGGCTCTAATCTCGAGCCTAAATTGAAATCTCAGCGTAGCTTTAATGACACACGTTAAATGCATTACAAGCGTATCTCACACGAAATATTTCTGCCTGTAAAGATTTCACTTGTGCAGAGGACTGTGTACAGTGACTTGCAGTAGGGAAATGGTTGTTGAAAGTAAACAGATGGAGTGCCTAGGGTGGACGAGTGGAGACGGGTGGAGTGCCTTGGGTGGACGGGTGGAGTGCCTTGGGTGGACGGGTGGAGTGCCCAGGATGGAGACGGGTGGAGTGCCCAGGATGGAGACGGGTGGAGTGCCCAGGATGG